>JASSUY010042651.1:1845-13547 GCA_032466535.1 Forpus xanthops
TGGAGCATTCACAACTTCCCTGGGCAACCCATTGCAGTGCCTCACCACCCTTACAGTAAAGAATTTCTTCCTCAGGTTGTCCTGGTTGATGTGTGCCCATGGTGGCCCTGCTCTGCACTGCTGCTGGCCTTGGCTGGGTTTCTTCATGTGAAACCATCAGAGATGGCATGTGGCTGGGTTTGGAAAACCCTGGGGTGAGGCAAGTGTGAGGACATGTATCGTATTTGCTTCAGCAGTAGGGAACTGTAGTGAACACTGCAGCCCAAGGGACCTCGTGCACAGGTCAGCTGCAGAGGCAAGTTATTACTGAGCACTCATGCTCTTGCCAGGTTTCTTCCATGACCCTTCTAATTTGGGACAGAAGAACACAATCTGGGGCACCCCCAGAAGGCTGCTGGGCCAGTCCTTAGCAAAGACAGACTCATCTTTCCACAGCCAGCCTGGCACTTGTTTTTAAAGCAGAATAAATGCTCAAGACTATGCCCATACGTAACTAGTTTGTCTGGTCCTTCCTCCTTGCTTCCTGCAGTGCGACACATCACAGTGCGTGGCCTTGAGAACTGCTTCTGCCATGCTCTGTGTGACTCCTGAGCTTCCCCAGCTGCTTTAGGTCTTCTGCAGCCATTTACACACCAGAGTAAGACATTAATAAAACAACAGGGGTGTGGGTGGTTATACATGCTTTGCACCGCCTGCAATGATAATGGGTATGTTTGAGGATATGTATCTTCTAGCTCAGTGCAATGGGAGATCTGTTTGGGTTTCCTGCTACAAAAACATTGTGGCATTACACAGGCTGCAAAGGACATGAAGAAGTTGCTGTGTGCCTAGAACAACCACAGCCCTTGCAAGTAGGTCAAGCAAGAACGTCAAGCTGCCTGCAAACATGTAATTATAGATGGGCTTTTGAACCCCAACTTTGTGGCTTTTCAGAGGTGTAAGTGGAGTCCTTGGCCATGAAGTACGTGCTTTGTCACTTCACAGTCTGTGTCCAGGGATTTGTGCTTGGCTGAATACAACAGCTTTGTGTACGGATGCAGGAGCAGGGCTATGGCACTGCACAGCTCTCAGGGAAAAGGACTGGGACTGTCTGGAATTCTTCTCAGCAAGATATTTGGTTTGCAACATGAGCACCCATAATTTGAACACTGACGTCCGAGTTGTCCCCTGGTGCTCAACTCTGCAGAGTCCTGAGGTAGGGAGGTAAAATTCAGAACTTTGCTGAATGAGCCAAAAGAACACCACCAACTCTTCAGTTTGCAACAGAGTCTTTCTATGTTGCCAACAGCTTGGGATGCCATTTCATCTTAAATCAAGGCTGCTGTAGGAGAGCCAACAGAGTCTGGAAATTAGGGCTATGCTGTTCATGGGGTTTGTATTACTCTGTTTTGAAGAGAGCCCAGGGGACCTTGGCGTGAAGCCACTGTCCAGAACAATGCAGGGAAGCATATGTGGTTTGAGAATTACTCAATACCATTTGAGCTTTCAGTTTTTCCTGTCTTTCATTCCAAAAGGTATGAGAGTTCCAGGACTCAGTTTCCTCTACATAAGCAGCTCCACACAGCAATGTGCACTAAAATCCTTCACCACCGCAGTTTTCACATGCAGTGCTGTGGCTTCCATCTAGAAACTGCTTGGAAGCAGTAAGAATTTAAATTGAATATATATATATTAGCAGAACTCACTGGAATAAATTACAGACAGTTTAATACTAATATTCCTATTAGCCATTGTATTATTGCTAAAATGTAGCAGCCAGGAGCAGCAGAATTCAGAGGAGCCACCTTGCTGTTCCTGCACATCCAGAAACCACATGATGACCAGCAGCAAAAGCCAGATCTGTTCACACATTAACAAATTCAGCCAGGGCCCAGGATCTGTACACAAAGGATAGATCATTTAAACCCAACTTTGCTCTGAGGTGGGGTCTGGATGGTATTTATACACAGTGCAGGCCATCCATCTGAAGTTACTTCACCTGCAGCTCCTCACACTTGGCAGTTTGTGCTATGGGATAAACCTCCAGATGAGGGCAGGGTGAAGCCTTGTGATGTTTGCTGCTGGTATGAACCTCTTTCAGGGGAATCCTGCCTTATGCCTCTGTACTAATATTACTGCATCCAACTCTGGATGAGCTCCAGAAAATACAACTAAGTGGAGTTTTCAACTGCTAATTGTATCTAAGGGCAGAATTTTCCTGCTTCTTCAGAACAAGGTGAAGACATTCTCCCATTCTTAACCATTTCAGTAAAGGACTAAAATACCATGAAAAAAATGAGATTGTTTACTGGGATTTAGTTCTGGTGGATTAGAAAGGGACTGAGGAATAAATAATGGGCAGACACCATGTCATGTTAGGGCAGACAATAGTGTTGAAGAGTAATAATAACATGTTTTCTTTGAAGCTTCACATCATTCTAAATGCATCTGAGAATACTCAAACTGCCTGCATGTTGAAATATGGCAGATTAATCTAACTGACTAACCAACAATAAATACATAAGAAGTGCTAAGTTAGGACATTTAAACCTCTTCGGAGTTTCAGAAAACAAGTGCAAATAATTTGCTAGAATTAGCTACAAAACTAGGAATTATCTCACACATTGAAATGGCTCTGCATTCAGCATTGCTGGCTGGGATTTCTATTGGAAAACACTTGCAAGTAATAACATAAATGTTGCTGTTTGTTTAGAACAGCAAGATTACAGGAGGCATTAGACTGTATACTTTAAGAATTCTGAAAAAGTAAAAAGAGGATCAAAGGCTGATAAAAATCACCAGAACTGTTGCTTAACTGTACTTTTCCTCTCTCTACTGAAATCCCAACCCTCCAGCAGCTGCAGTTCAGGGCTTGCTGCTCTACTTCCATCTCCTCACCCAGCCTGGGTCCTGGAAATCCGATTGATGGGATTGAGTATAATACTGCTGGACAGAGCTTGGCCCTGCTTCGTCTGGGGCTGAACATGAGGCATCTTCATGCCAACGTTTGTTGTAAGGGTTCTTTGCAGAGAAACGATCTTTATTCTTCTTTGAGAGCAAACTTCTCCTCTGAAACATAACACAGATATTACTGTAAGCCAAGGGTGGCCAAGCTGTTGAGCTGCTCAAGTGCAGCTCCTGTGCCAGAGCACCACCCTGTGTGCGGTGAGAAGGGGCCACAGCAGTGCACTGCTGGGGGTCTCATCCACACCCCAGCCCAGCTCCATCCTGAGCAGGCTCCTGGGGAGCCACTGTCACCTCCTGCCTGCTGGCTGCTCCCAACCCTCACATCCAGAAAAGGGAGACTGGTGAATATACAGTAGAGGGTGACACCACAGAAGGACAGCATCCTAGCAGTAGGCTATTCATAGAATCGTAGAATGGCTTGGGTTGGAAGGGACCTTAAAGTTCATCCAGTTCCAACCCCCTGCCATGGGCAGGGACAACTTCCACTACACCAGGTTGCTCCAAGCCATGCCAAGACAAGAGAGTTAAACAAGTTTTGCCATGAGCAGCAGATTTGGGAACCCTGTATTCCTGCAGCTTTGCACAGGTTTTTGCCTTCCCTCTTGGTTCCTGCAGCCATAGGACCCTAGCCTGGCTGTACACATAGCCACAGCTGGGCTCTTTCCCTAGGTGGGGCAATTACTGGAACCTTCTACTCAGAACAAGGGCTTTTCCTGGAACTTGTTCTGCCCTGTTCAAACTTGGCTGGGACAGCCAGACAGCTAAAAAATGATTGCAGAATACAGACAGAAAGAGCATGTGCATAAACTGCAGTTCTTCAGGAAGTCAAGCTAGCACTGTCCTTCACTTCCCCATCAGCCCCAAGGGAGCTGGTGTAGTAACCTCTGGAAATAAAACACTTGGAGCTTTTGCTCTGCCCTGGCAGAGTCCTTCCTCTGTCAAAGAAATGGAAACAATTTAAAACACAAGAGTCATTCCCTGCCTCAGAACTCAGCTGGATGCTTTTCCAGCCAGCGCACAAAGATGCCTTCCCCCAAACAGGAATGCAGGGCTCAAATAAACAAAATGGGATTATGGACCCAAAAAGGTGAGTACCTGTGAAAACCCAGAGAATCCAAAAGAGCACCTCCTCTGCCCTATTTCCTCAGCCACATGACACAGTTTAAGTTACAGGCAGGATAATTTAACAACATGAAGGGCTTAAATGTTAAGCAAAATACTCTACCTCTTGCTGTTCAGCTGGTGGTTTTTCAGCGAACTCTCTCACAGTATGATCTAGCTCATCTGGCCTCTGATGCTTGTTCAAAGCAGCTAACACAGCATCATGAAGAGTTAGAAAGAACCTTTCTTTCGTGATACAGCTGTCAAAGAAATCATTCTTCTCAAAGTCTGCTACCACGGAGGCTATAAAAAATGGAGGGAATAAATAAAGGGGCAAAATCACACTGAGCAGTACAGCTAAATCATTTCACTGGAGTTTAAAACTTATCCTTGGAGATAAGTCAATGTCAGTAAACAAATACTCACAGTGACAGCCAGCTATAAGGACTGTAATGCCAATATTGTGAAACATATGAATGATCTGTGGAAAGAATTCCATGCAGGCATTAGAGCAATTCTCATTACACAAGTGCACTAGAAGGTGAAAGATAAACAAGGAAATAAAACCTCTTTTGCAGTGTTTTATCTCTGAAGAAAACCCTTATTCCTGTATCTCAAATCTTGATTTTGAGTTCAGCATTGAACAGCCATCTACATCTCTATCTGTGTCTGTGTCTGTACTGGTATCTATGTGTATCTGTACATCTATATATCTCTCTCTATATATATGTACATCTGTATTACATATATCTATATCATATATAGTTCTTTAACTTGGTGTGAAAGGAATCAGATTTCAGAGAGGATAGATTCTCATAGTTTTCTCAGTCCTTGACCCTTTGTAATTAAAACATCTCAAAGTTGGTTTGGGGGTTTTATCAAGTCAATTAAACTTGCTATTTAAGAGAATCAGAGAATTTCAGATCACGAGGCTGGAAGGAATCTGGGAAATCTTTGACTTACCCTCTTCCCCCCGAGAGAGGGTCATTTAATGGGTGGCAAATCAACCTTCAAGATTTGAGGGGCATTGGCTCAGTCCACAGTTATTCCCAATAGGTGTTAGTCTAACCCATTATTAAACATCAATCTTTTTGTGTTTAATTAAACCCAAACTCTGAGCTACAGAGTTTGAGGGAGCTGACTGAGAATCCACTTGGAACTGTATCTTGCTGAGAAGCACAGCCATGTGACATTTATTTTTACTAAAGATACATCTCCATTGGCTCGGATCCCCACTTGAAGACTTTAAAGTCCCACGCATCTGACAAAGAAAAGGCTGATTAGGGATCAGTAACACCAAAATCACTCTAGGAGAAGACAGCTGGTGGGTTTATATCTGACACTTTGAAAGGACAGCATTTTGTAATTGTCCAGCTAGAAGAAAAAATGAACAGCCAAAATGGCCAAAACCCCAAAGCTGATATTTTTATAAATGCGTTTTTAGTGTACATGATTCTAGAGTTGATCACAATGGAGGATGGGGGTTTGCACCTCTGTTGCATGGATAGTGGGGCTTCTGTTTGCAAAAATAAAGTGGGAATTTATTGCTTTCTGAAATTTGATAGATAAATCTAGTGCCTGTAAAGGTCAGCTGCAAGAGGTGCAGGCTGTTGTGTATCAGGACATTTTAGGCTAACAAGAAGCGTAAGACATTCAAGTTTCTCATCAGTTGTGTTACTTACCTGTCGCAGTAAATCTGAACCGGTCAAATCCACAAACTGCACCATGCTGAAGTCAAAGATAATGGAGTGAACTGAGCAGGGCAGACGCATTGGCTGTTGTTCCTGATCAAAATGTACGGAGGAATTATCGATTGCAGAGCCTGGTGCACAGCAGGCTCTTCTGTCCTGCTCGTTACTTCCAGTGCTAACCCCTCTGTTAAAGTCTGGGGATGCATCAGGAGCTCCCACCAGCAATGTCCTGGAGCTGAGTTTGTCTTCATACTTCGACCAACGTACCAGGTTCACTGAAGAGGATGAGGACTGGCTGTCTGTGGAATGTTGCTTCACAAGTTTCTCTCTATATAGTATCTAAGATGGAAAACAGAGTGCAGCAGTGGTTGGAAGAATGGGGCTGAGGAGGTGGGAATTTATTTGCTGCAAGTAAGACAGTGCTGTAAATCATACGATCATAGAATCATAGAATGGTTTGGGTTGGAAGGGACCTTAAAGCCTATCCAGTCCCAATGCCCTGCCACAGGGCAGGGACACCTTCCACTAGAGCAGAGTGCTACAAGCTGCTCTTGAACACTGCCAGGGATGGGGAAGCCACAGCTTCTCTGGGCATCCTGTGCCAGCGCCTCAGCACACTCGCAGGGAAGAACTTCTGCCTAAGAGCTCATCTCAGTCTCCTCTCTGGCATGTTAAAGCCATTCTCCTTTTCTTGTCCCTACAGGCCCTTGTCCAAAGCCCCTTTCCAGCTTCCTTGTTGGCTTTTCAGGCACTAAAATATTCCTCCTCTCATGGTAAAAAAACACATCTGAAATAACATTAAATATAGGACAAACAAACAAGAGTATGTGAAGTAGCAAGTTATCTTAGGCAAGGCTCAGATGTCGTTAGCAGAGCACTTTCAGCCACCCTATAGTACAGTGGTACCTCATTCTTCCATACTGGAATAGCCTGAACTTCCAGTGCCCTGTGATATTGGAATCTGGAATACTTGTGACCTCTACCTTTCAGAAAAGAAAAGAAGATAAGAAGATGGTCTGTGGCCACTGCATTTCTGGGCAACAGAAAGCTGACCCTTACTGGCTGAGTTCTGCAGACCTTTGATTCATCTGCTTCTTGCATGGCAGCTGCTCACAGAACAAACCAATTTGATCATGTTTTCTTTCTTAAGAGTTTCTTTTTATGAGGCAAGAAAGGAAAAGCCACTCTGCATTTTTGTACTTCAGAAGATGATGTCAAATTACCTACTGTGCCCACTTCCTAAGGACCTTGGTGTCGCAGATGTGTTCCTAACCACTGCCTTTCAACCCATTTCTTATACAATGGCTTTTACAAATCACATGTAGCTGCTTGAGAAATATCTTCTGGAGACTGTGCATTCCATGAAGTCCCTTTCTAAGACATTTCAGAAAATTCAAATACAGAGTATTTGATGTGAGTGACTCTAGGAGATGCACAGTGGACAATTACAAGAAATCCCCCAAACATGATAATCTTATGATGATATTTGGAGCCGTCTGAGGTATTTTGTACTTGCAATTGACAGTGGAAGAAATTCCTCATAAGCAAGGGAGTTCCTCAATCTATAGGGAGAAATAAGAAAATCCCTACTGAAGCACCTAATTCTTGTAGCTGTGAACAGAGTATGTTGAATGCTTCAACTGCTGGTTAAATTCGCCCAGTAAGATGAGCTACTATTGCTCTATCATGTAAAGTATATATAAAGAAATACAGTGGTAACATTTGCTTATTTTCATACAGCAAATATATATATATGCTTTATATAAACATTTGCAGCCCTTTCAGTACTGGCATGTTAAAACTTGTTTCTTCAGTAATGTAAAACCAGGCACCTCAGAGCAACAGACTAGATAAATACACTCTTAAAGCTGACCGTAGGTGGAGGCAGAGGTGGATCACAGACACAAAAGAATGTATGATCTTCTCTTCCCACTGTGGTGGCAGCCAGACGATGTGAACTAAAAGCCCTCATTTCATTTACATCTAGAGGCACTGTTTTCATATCCATCTGAAAAAGAAAGGCAGATTGATTTGAGTTTTTGTCTCCCTAATGCAGGTTCTTAAAAACTGCTGACTGAAAAAGTGGCATTTACCTTGTTCAACAAACAGGTTTTGAAGCAGTTCATATTGGCAAAAGAGATGGAAGAAGAGCATTGGAAGATTCTGATTCCTTCAATCTCCTTTGCCTGTAAACCACAAGTTGTATCTGTTAGGGTTGTAATTACCAGAAGCTGGCTTTCCCCTATTAACTGTGCTGTAGCCTGCAGGGTGCTACCCTAAGGATGGAGTCTGGCTGGTCCCACTGTTGACTACCCTGGCAGTGGCACTGGGAACATGCATAATGAGTTCAAACTGAAACGGGAAGTTCAGGTTAGATCCAAGGCAGAAGCTATTCCCTATGAGGGTGCTGAGCGCTGGCACAGGGTGCCCAGAGAAGCTGTGGCTGCCCCATCCCTGCAGTGCTCAAGGCCAGGCTGGACACAGGGCTTGGAGCAAGCTGCTCTATGGAAGGTGTCCCTGCCTGTGGCAGGGGTAGGAGCTGGAGGAGTTTTAAGGTCCTTTCCAACCCAAACCATTCTATGATTCTGTGATTCTATGATTCATGACTCCCTTGCAATTAAAACCATTCCTCCAGCAGATCTATCACAGCTGACACTTGGCTGCTCTGATATAAAATAAAGCAAATTGTTTTTACTGCTCATCACAGAAAACATACACTGTATCTTTGTCTTATTAACCTTGCCCTTACATTAGTCTATTTTTTGCAAACCATCAGCACAGCAATGGGAATGTACCCACATGGCAAAGGCAAAGCTCTCTGCTGTATTGCCTACTTTTGCATGGTGCAAGTCTTGAAAAGAACGTGTTAAAAAGGCCCTGCCTGTTTTCCCATCACTGGAAGAACCTGTGAGTCAGTCTAGTACATGCACAGTCATTGTGAAAACACATGTAGAATGGACAAAACCAGACTGAGGAAGGCAGGACAGCAAAAAAGATACGCCAGACAGCTCTGGAAAGGGCAGCAGAGCAGCTTCCTCCATGGAGGCAGCAGAGGTGGACAAGGCACTCCAGAGGCCCATGCAGGCTGAGCAAGGTATCTGCATCACTTCACGCTGCAAATATGTCAGAGTTTTGAATCAAATGAACTGAGTCTGAATGGTCACCTCAGGCATTTAAGGAAGAAGCTGGATTACAAAGAAAGATAGAACATTTATTTTTTGTTTCCTCTTACAGCTTTGTAGTCGGATAAACTTCTATAAATATTCGTGTTTGGAATCTGTCCCAGCATCACTGTCTTCACCCTGAAACCAGAGGTTTATTAGGTTTTCACAGAGAACCAAGAAATACCATCTGTTCCCAAAAGGTTGATCTCCATTTCTCTCCTCTCCACTAGATTCACCAACTGCAACTTAGAGGGTGTGAGTACAAAAAGTTATTCACTCATATTCGGGGTTCTTTGAGTAGGGGAGCAGTACACAAGCACAGCCTTCAGTCACACTGGTGTCCTCAAGAGTGTATAATGACCCATTTCTAGCTTTGGAACATTTGGGTTGTTGTTATTACACTAGAAAGCATGTTCCCTCTAATCTCCCCACAGCTCTCCTCAAAGATCTGTTTGGTGGAGGCAGCTATAACCTGTGCTTGGAGCTGCACATAGGCTGGATCTGATCCAGAGCTCATGCAGAAGCATTAACACAGGGCTTTGCCTTGGAGGATCCCCTGGTTAGGGGTCCATGCTTTACTAATTGTGCTGCATGATTTTGTGGCAAGTTCTGGTTAGTTCAGGGCATGAGTGGAATAAACATGTGGCAGGCTGGCTGGCTGGTTGCTGGGGAATGGGAGACAGTGTACCCTGGTTTATGGAAAACTGTTGTCAAGACACTCTATTCAAAGCAATCTGTTTGCAGATAACTTCCCGTACGTTTTTGAGCATAATGCCTTCACTGGTAGGAAATTGATAAGCACTAATGTATCCTGAAGGTACTATGGACAACAGGGAAACTTAACTGAACTGTGGCTGCAGAAATGCCCTTTCACAATGGTCATTAAATGCCAAGACAAACCCAAGAGCATAACTGAGCAGAGCTAATATAGTGAGTATCAGACAGCAACTGCAAGTCTTCCTGGAGGTATCCTCACGGAGCCACTCTCGATCAGATCATGAGCAGTTCAGTATTTGCAGCAACTGAGTTACTTCCTACTTCTTTCCATGTTGCTTGAGAGGTTTCAGCCTACCCAGAGAAGCGCCTCCCTATCATGGCAAATCTCATGAGGTGTGGCTTGGATTTGTGAATGATTTTCCTGTTTGGATTAGCAGCTAATAAACTGAGTAATGCATGCCTGACATAACTTCCCTCTCCTACTGCAAACTGAGTTGACAGGGAAGATAAAGCAACTTGGTAGATGGCAGTGAAAACTGAGGAATGTATTTGAAATAAAGGTACAACATCTCATTTTATCCCTATAAAAGTGTGTATAGAGATCACCTATCCTGGCTGATGCCTACAGTACAATAAGCCGCCTTCAAGAGCATGACACACCTGAAGAAGGGACCATAAACTTAAGGCAAGTGGACGTCAACATCACTGTATGGTGGCAGCAACAGGTTAGATATAAGGAAGAAGTTCTTCACAGTGAAGGTGATGGGACACTGGAACGTGTTGCCAGAAGAAATAGTAAATGCTCCATCCCTGGCAGTGTTCAAGGCCAGGCTGGACAGAGCCTTGGTGATGTGGTCTAGAGTGAGGTGTCCTTGCCTCTGGCAGGGGGTTGGAACTGCACGATCTGAAGGCCCTTTCCAATCCAAATCACTCTATGATTCCTACCCCTGGCAGGGAGGTTGGAACTAGATGATCTTAAGGTCCTTTCCAACCCTAACTACTCTATGATTCTATAATTCTGTGAGAATCCAGAATGACCTTACTTAAACACTGATGAACACGAAACAACTTTTTCACTGTCACATGTAAAACTCTCACTAAAACATCAACTCTAAAAAAACCCAGTATTTTGTTTTAAAAGTTATACGTACCTGTGTAACCTTATGGTGATAAGGAGGAATGCGAATCCTATGGCGATCACTAAACCCATATGAAGACCAAAACAAAGCACTGCAGCAAAAGTTACCAGCCAAATAACCTGTGAATGAGAGAGAGAACACGAGCATTAAAAAGATAAAAAATGATCTCTAACTCAGCCACAGCATTTACAGATTGCAGACAATAAAAGTCCTGGAAATGGTAATATGTGAAAAGCTTTGTTGGCACATCTAGACCAACCGAGTCCTGGAAGCAGCTGCAAACACGGATCACAAATTCCAGTTCAAATCTTGAGACGTTTTATCTGGGCCTCAATAGTTAGGAAAACCCACATCATATTGAAGGTCTGTATGAGAAATCCTGCCCAAGAGTTGACATGAGCATGTGGCTCTGTATGGCAGCTTGACAATTGCCTTCTTAAGGGATCTGGGAAGAAAAAGTAATTCTTCTTCCCTCTATAGAACAAATTGCAAATTGATTTGAAGAGACAGCAATACACTTTTCTTCATGACATACTTCAAAGGACTCCTTTCCCAAGGGAAAGGCCACTGCTTTGCCCTGCCCTTGTGAAACATCCATTTCTCCCTTTAAGACACATTCCAAACCCTAGGTAGCTTTTCTTGGTACTTACAAAATGATACTTATCCTGTCTCCACAGCACGGGGGTGTCCCGAAAATTGTGAAGAAAAGGGGACATGTTAAATACCACAACAGCAGCCAGGATACACTGTGCAAATCAAGAAAATAACATCTGTTATTTTATTTTCTCGTTTGTAGCCACAAGCAGATGCCCATGCTAACCTGCTTGAAATACAAATCTTATCATAGCTTTATTTCCATCATTAGACCTTAGGCAGAAGCTGTTCCCTGTGAGGGTGCTGAGCGCTGGCACAGGGTGCCCAGAGAAGCTGTGGCTGCCCCATCC
>JASSUY010042652.1:0-12345 GCA_032466535.1 Forpus xanthops
CCTGGCCTTGAGCACTGCAGGGATGGGGCAGCCACAGCTTCTCTGGGCACCCTGTGCCAGCGCTCAGCACCCTCACATTTGCCTAATGCCTAATCTACTGAGCCCAAGCAAATGAACTGCTCAACCTGCAGTGGGACGGACAGATGTACACCAGGAAAACTGCAAGTATGGTGAACCCACTGTTTAGTCACAAGAGTTCACACTGGTGCCTTCATTAGGAGAGGTCCTGTTTGGAAAGGGCAGGTGTTCTTCTCTGCAATCTCAGCCTGACATGTTATGGTTGGCCTTGAAGATCAAAGCAGGGACACTGCATCTGAATCTCTCTCCAGAGGAGATCTGGGATGCTGCATTCATACCAGCTTGTTCTCTAAGCAGGCAGGCTGCCACGTTCAATACAAGCTGGAGCTTTTTCCATATGAAGAAGTTTTCAGTGACATGAAGTCATATCATCAGGATTAAAAAATGGTCCTTGCCAGAGACGGAGGGGTTCAGTTTGGCTTCTGCTAAGACAGATTTTTAACTATGTTTTAATTAGCTTAGTACATGTTTTCATTTATCATATTGTGCCGAGTACATCTAGTATTAGAGAACTGAGGAACGTGATGTGCGTCTGCACTTAGGTTAAAACAATGAAAAGCTAATTAGATGAAATAACTATAGTGTATTAATATTTATGTGTTATATTATGTAGGTTATGGAAGATGGGTTAATCTAAAATGGTGCTTAATAGAATTGCAAGTGCTGTCTGACTCCTTCGTACTCTGTATGGGGAATCGACAAGGGATTTTGCTGGAAATCCAGGAAATCTGCATTAAAGTATAATGTTTCCTGCTGAGAGGGATCCGGTAAAGGGGGGGGGGAATATTCAATTCTTCACTGCCATTCCCTGTTATTTACATAGGGATGCTGGGCCCTGCCTGTTCCAGGTCACTTGGAAAAGCCTTTGTCAGCAGTAATTTTTTCCTCTATCCATAAATACATTTTTCCCTCTGTCCATTATTACAGAACTTATGGAGTACTGAGGGGGAATTTCAGGGGAATTACTCTCTAGAAAAGGCTGGATTCTACACCACTGAAGACAGTAGGAGTTTGGGGGTTAGCAGCATTGAGAACAGGGTTACTGAGGCACTGAAAAGGGATCCTCTCTTCATCTTTCCTGGTTAAAGTTATTCTGGCTGGAGTTCAGCTGGTGCTTGTGAAGTTACAGCAGGCATGATGTGCCCACTTCAACACCTGGTCTGCCTTGTCCCGGTCCACAGAGAAAACTTCAGGAGTGTGGAGGCAAGTGCATTGATGTATGCTGCGAGCCAGTTTCATCCTTTAGAAAGAAAAGCTATTCCCAGTCACGGATTGTGTTGCTTCCTTGTTTGAATTCTTAGGATTGTGGGGTTTATTCTTTTTCTTTCCCATAGCTGTATTCTCCCAGGTGACTAAAGGCTGAAATGATGAATCTTCCCAAATATTTATAACGCAGCAGTTGTTCTATTTCTCTCCAGGAAAAAATCCTGCAAGTCACCTCTGGCTTTCCTTTATGCCCTGTGCCCATCTTGTTCATGGGGATTTACATGAAAAAAGGATCAAATAAAAAGATATGCTTTTCCTTGTTGTGACGCTGCAATTCCCACCCTTGAAATGGGGCCATTTCTGTAACTAAGTGATAGGAGTCTGACTTGGGGATTTTTCACTTGCTTATAAGAATGAAGCTTTTCACAGCACTAGTTAGATGGACACTGAACGTGTTTATATCTAAATGGCTTCATTGCTATTCATGTTTGCAGCTTCTTGAACATTTCTCAAAGATGCTCTGCAATATCCCTTTGAAGAAATAGGACTTTCCATACAAATGTTGAGGCTATAAATGGAGATAATCTTCCCCGATTCTTGTTTGGAAAAGCACAGAGAAAAGAACCCTGTGTAAATGCAAGTCTGCCTCAGACCTTTGGATCGCCTCGCAGCTCGGCAACCTTCACCTCTGCCGAGCACAGCAGCACTGATTTGGAAGGGTATTTTAATTTTTGGCATGCACATCATCACACAAAGTGAAGATAAAGAAGATTCAGATCTTGGCTATTATATTCTAAGCAGGCTACCAGTGTGTCTTTGTGAATCGGGGGCATTTGGAATTGTTTCCCTGCCAGCACATATTCCAAGCATGTATATTATTTCCCTGACATTTGTAAAAAGTAAATCTTTTGGGTTTGTATTTCATTCTAGAAAAGATTTCTCCTCTAAATTCTCTTTTTTGCATATTGTTCCCATTCAGAAAGGACGGAAGCATTGTTTTGCAAACCCAGGCTTGTGATTTGGCTGCTCAAGTCAGAAATAGCATTTGAAAATGGCTTTTTTTAATAGGCTGTAGGATAATTTTGCCACCCTGTTTCTCAGAAGATGAGAATGTTGTTACAAATCAAAGTAATAGAGGCCATGAGCAGAAAAGGAAGTTTCTTAAATATACTACCTCGCGTGCATTTAAAAATGCAAACCACTGCTTTAGTTAGAAGTACATGTCTTGGGATGGGTATTACTTTAAACTTCAGAGCACTACGTTATTATAGACCTGCACATATCCAGTGTATGGCTTTTGGGGGCAGAGCGGACACGTACACAGCTTTATTTCCCATATAAATGATTTTAAAGCAATTAAAAATCTAAGCAGAAGTGGGTGCCTGTGTTTGAGCATGCAGGAGTGCAAACGGCATATCTGTAGCAGAAACATCTGTAAGGTGCATATATGCAGACTGCAATTTTATCATCAGTATTCAGATTATAATCTAAAACGTCCGTAGTCTCCATGCATTATGCAAATACCCGTGTGGATTCTATATCAACCATCTATAGAATAGTCTCCCTACGAAGCAGAAAGCATATGGCATCTGAGCTCTGCTTAATACTGTCAGGCTCAGGAGTTAATTTAGGACACTTGGTATGAATGCTTATTTTTTTTCTTGCTTATAGCACGTTACATTTTAGCTGATGCATGAGCACATCGGCAGGAAAATCCATGGAAATGTTTGGGATATCGTTGTCAGTGGGAGTTTTGGCAGCTAATAAAGATGGTGTGGTTTGGCCTTAACTCTCGTCAAAATAAATTACATTGTGTGTGTGTGTGTGTGTCTAATGTAAAATTAAAATGAATAAACATCATAAAGCTGAAGCCTATCCTAGTGGCTGCTCGAAAATTCCAGAGATGTGGCACAAGGGAGCAACCATCATTCCAGTGCAAAATGCACCGAGCTCTTTTCAATGGAGTCTGAAGAGCACAACTAGAAGGCTGAAATAACAATAGGCTGATTGCTTTCATTTTTTTGGGGTGTGGAGTTGAACACTGCATTAAAGAGAACAACCGAGTTCCTCCCTTTTTTTCTTTGCCTATTTTCTTGTCATGGCTATATTAGCATTACATGATGCATACTAATTATAAAGTTGGCTGGAACAAGAGTTCCTCTTGTGAATCCATTTAAGAACTGATTGTTTACTATCTTTTTCTGTAAGTATAAAATTTTAATTATGGCCCTGACAGGAACTGTGCGTGATACAGTGCTCTACATTTATCACTGGGAGAGGGCCAGTTGCAGAGCTGTTTGACTTTGGAGAAATCCTGATGCGCTTGCAATGTTGAGCAGCAGGTGCCACATTATTATGTACAGAAAAGCAATTAGGAAGCATATTGGATGAATGGGGAGTGCATTAATATTAGCAAGTACATTTGTCAGTGGTTTTGATGCGAGTCTTTTTCTTTTCTTTATGCAACATTAAGATTGTGGCTCTCATAAATTCTCCCCTTAAATTGCCATCTGTTCCCTTGTCATGCAGTAGTGAGGTAGAGAAAAGTTTTCTTGACAAAATGAAAAGAATTTCTTTTCTTTAAAGTAGAAGCAAAGGAGCCTGCACAAAGTGGGAGAATTGTAGGTTATGCGATTGAGCATTGTGTGTGTTAAGTAATTACTGTTGAATGTAACATTAACCATGGAACAGTTTGGGTTTTTTTTTTCCCCTCCTCCCTTTCTAGATTTCATATTTTTTTTTCAGTGACTTCATGTAGTTTTAACGCAGGAGATGAAAAAAAAATCTTAACTAAATCGTACAAAATGCTGTCAGCCCAACCAGGGTGTCTCTGCTGCAGGGCACTAATGAGGGTCAGGAATGTGCTCTTAAAGTGCATCTCCCATTGGCCCCTCAGAATCACAGAGTGGTTTGAGTTGGAAAGGACCTGAAGATCATGCAGTTCCAACCTCCCTGTTGGTTCACGGTGCAGAGCAATTTGGACGGGCCATGAGCCACACAGACCTGCATCCAAAGGTGCGCTCCACGGACGGGCAGGGACACCTTCCACTAGAGCAGGTTGCTCCCAGCCCCTGTGTCCAACCTGGCCTTGAGCACTGCCAGGGATGGGGCAGCCACAGCTTCTTTGGAAGCTTGGAATCCGCTGCTGCATCCCAGATTGCTGCGTTTTGTGGGCTCTGATACCTGCTAATGTCGATGTGGCTGCTGTGTCCCAGTCTTGGAAGACCTTACGTAAAGCTCTTCTGATAACTTAAGTGTGTATTTTATCTGAACAGTCCATAGATCAGAGTATACAGGAGACAATGATCCAGCATTGCCATCTTCAAACCCAGGGAGACAAAGCATGTCTGAACTGTATTCAAACTGAACCAGTGATTTCCAGGTTTTAAGTTGTTGAACTCTGTATCAAGCATGCTTCTTTTAGAACAGGCTTTATTTTATGGCAGTGTCAAAGCTTCTACTTACGGTTCTGGCAAGGATCTTTGTCTTGAGGGAAGATTGGCATCTTCCTCTCTGAGAAAGTTGCTACCTTAGCAGAAAGGTTGGAAAGCATCAAAAAAGAAAGGCACAAATTGTGCTTTTCTGGAGGGACGCAGGAAAGATAAAGTGTATATGGGTCCTTCTTTTCTTCTCCCCCAAAAAACTAATGCAAGAGGGAATACCACTCTACTATGTATATTGTGTTTCTTTTGCCCTTTGCTATAATATGTTTGTTTTGATCATTGCAGATTGATGTAAAGCTGAAATACCTTGTGATCAAGACAGATCAAGGCAGAGCAAAGACTCATCTCCTGGGCAATGGCTGTTTTGATGCTGCGGTTCAGCCTTGTGTGTGTGTCCACATGTTTGCATTGATGGAGAGAGTGGCGCAGCCCGTTTGGGCTACCTGCTCCACTTCCATGTCAGCCAGCATTGAAGGGGAATAAATTCCCAGTATGATACATTCATTAAAAAATGTGATATTGATTCCAGCAGACAAGTAAATCAGTCTTACTTCTTGGCCCTGTCGATAGCTGAATTATAACATCTTTTCCTTCTTCTTTGCTCATGCTCCCTGTTGAGGGAACTCTTCAAAGCCCAGGTCCATCTATTTTAGCATTGCTATGAAGTGAAGAGCAAGCAACACAAGCTACACGTGGCAGCAGCAGCAGCAGTTCCAATGGTACTTTATAGGGTTGGATCATGGCTGCAGCCTGGCTGGGTACAGGATTAGCCCAATTGGCAGCCACTCTGAATGAGAAGTAGTGGTTTTCTATGGGACTAAGCCCTAACTCTTCAGCTCTGTCCTCTGCTATTTCTGCTCTCTACTTGGCTAGTTGTGAAAAAGCCCGGGTTGTTGTTCCTGTGTGGCAAACCTGTTTGATTTCCCAGATAAATTCCTGTTACGGTACACTAGCCTGGCTCTATGTTCTCCTCTGAAACAAGAGTTTGTATCTGTTTCTGCCATTTTTTCAGCCCTTTTCTTATCTTTATCTTTGCTCACAATTGCTCAGCTTTACAGGTTGCTTTTTAGCATGTCCTCAGTCACTACCTAATCTTTACAAAGCATCTTTCTCTTGTATTCTGCTGCATTGTTTCTCTCTTCTGTCAGAACACACTAACAGTTCTTATTCTTTGTGTATGCATTCCTGGTGCTCTTGATATCATTGCTATGATCTGATTTCTGTCATCTTATGCAATTGCTTTTCCCCTCCCATTTCACAGAACATACACAGGCTTCCTGATCTCCCTATGCTGCCAGATTAAACCTCTGATGGCAGTTTCTGTATTTTCCTTGTTCCCAGCACACTGCAACCCCTTCAATTCAGCTATAGCTCATCATACATGAACAGATTGCATCTGTTCAAAAAAGAGCCCCAATCCACATAGTATTCATTTAAACAGCATTGATAGTAGTAAATTCATTTGAGATTCATATGGATGTCATATACAGTGAGTTACAGTGTAAGCATCAGTTAATGGACACTCGCAGTAAAGTGTTCGCTATCAAATAATACATCACTGAGCTACATGAAGTGGTTTATGTATTTCTTTTCCCCTCTATGATTCCATCCTGGCTAAGGAAGGTATCTCACGCTACGATTGCCTCACCATGTATTTCTTTAGCGACCAGCATTGCTTGATGTTTTCTTGATGTATTTTTAACTAATTTACCTTTAGACCTTTGTTTAATGGGTGTGTTTTTGTTCCGGATAGGGGAGCAGGCGAGGTGGGTCTGTCAGGTCCTCTGTGAGCTCTCATCATCTTTCTCTTGTGAACTTCTCTTTGCAGTCTTAGCTCAACAGTAACCTTACATTATTTTACCTCTATTTTAAATTGCCCAGTCTATCATTTCGAGTGGCCTGTATTGATATTTGACAAGTGTATTAGGCGATGTGAACAACAGCTCTTTTCTGCAGCTGTTTTTTCAATCCTCATTAAATATGATAAATATAAAAATAACCAATAGTTGCTCAGGGCACTGTCACTAAATCCTAGGCATCTCCTAGGAAGGGTGTTAATGCTTATAGTGATGTATTCTAGAAGTGGGGTTTGCCAAAGCAGTCATGGTTTCCACAAGCCTGTTCTCACTGAAGTAGGGCCAGTGCTGGAAAGCTCCGGTACTGGTTGACACTTGAAACTTGTAGGTTAAAGTATGTTCAAAGTTTTTTGAGTGCTTCTGGATTTTATATGTATTATATATGTTACATATAATTTTATATATATATTTATGTATAATCTTTATGTATAAAGCTTCTTCTGGATTGTATATAGTAAGCATTTCGTCTTCCATTGGGTGATGTCCCACTTTCTTTCCAAAGCACCATTGTTGGCTTTGCATAGCTTTTCCCCAGGGTTGATACAACAATGGGGACAAGGTGGGGGGATCATGGGGTCCGCATCCTTGGCAATGGGATTCAGAGGGAATTAACTGAAGCACAGTGAAGCCGTATTAGGAAATGGATATACAGAATAGGCAAGATGAGAGAGAATTAGACTGAGTATCATCTAGAGGAAATCTCCTCCTTAGTGATCCAGGTCTGAATTCTCATGTTGTCTACCTTGAAAAATACACTGAGAATAAAACCTGTACATTGTGTATTTCCATAGAGGTTTGAGGTTCCTGAGCTTTGGCAGTGTTTCTGCTGGGCTGCTGTGCATTCAGCCTTCGCAACGTTGCAGGCAGGATTTTAAATAGCAGGAAGTACAAGGCTGAGCCAATGTTTTGGGCATAGCTCACTATAAAAACCTGAACACACTTACTTATTATCCCCTGTAAATTCAAAACCCTGAATCAAATCTAACCTGTGCTGTCCAGCCAGGACTTTTTGCCATATTTTTATTCAGTGTAAAAATAGTGTAGACGTTCACCACATCCTCTATTGTACAACTTGGCTATGTTTGAACTAAAGCCCCACCATCTTAAGACAACACTTTGATGTGGGTGTTTCTTTAAGTCTTAAAGGCACACACTGCACCATCAAAGCCCCATGTGAACTTTGGGGTATTTACCTTGCTTAATGAGAAATGTTTTCCACGTTTTCTTCTGCTGTGACATTTTTGTGCCGCACAATGTTTCTGTGTCGTCTTTTTCTATTTAAAATTTAAAGAGCTACATTTGGGAGAGGAACAATGTAGGTAAAAGAGACCCCTGGAGTGTGTCTGATGTGATAGTTCTCTTCTGTGGCACCATTTTTCCTCCTGCTGTGGGAGAGCTAAATGATAGTGCCTTATACCTTACTGAATAAAGCCGAACACTGTTTCCAGCTGTGAACATGTGATCAGGTTTTGTGTTTGATTTTTGCACACAAGTATACTACTGCAGAGCATACCCACACACTCTGCAAACACTCCCGATCGGGATTATTGTTGACTCAGTCATTAATCTCCCCTCAATTAATCATATTAAGTATTAAGGTGCCTTTTCTGTGCAGAGAGGGATGACAGCCTTTTGCTGTTTTACCTTAGCGGAGAATTGCTCCACGACCAATGTGCTTCCTGGCTAAAGACGTTGAAAGATACATTGAGATATGTTGTTATATGAAAACTGAGCAGAACACTGTTGTCTGATCCTGAAACCCTCAGAGGATTCCTCAGTAATGCTATTGAGATTGTTGGGAATAAAGGTTGTTAGACCTAGCTCCTAATTTTTGCATATGTACCAACAGTAACATCAGGGTTATTCTGGTCTTTCCTGAGAGGGGGAATTTTTGTTGTGTGGTTTTCTTGCCTTTTTTAAAATGCAGTTTCTCTTTTCAACACTGCTCCTAAAACATGACATAGACAGAGCATGACTTGTATTATAGTGCTGTTATGGTGGCTGTCACTACATTTCTTACCCAAAAGATTAAGCACATTAAAATAGTGCCTTTTCTTTTTGTCCCCCCCAAATGATACCCATTGTTGTGAAAGCTGAGGACCTGCACTTGCATTCTTCAAGAGTGTGGCATGTCATGTTGTTTGTTAAACACCCAGAACTCATAATATCAGTCTCTCTGGCTCACTGAACAGCAGAAAAAAATGGGTCCTGAAGGAATACATTGAGAGACAAAGCAGAAAAGTTATTTTAGTTTTAGTGATCAGATGGCATAATTGTTGGTTGGTGTTAAGTGGCTCTGGATATGAGGGGAGGGAGGATTCATTTCTGGGTAAATGAGCAACATCTGAAATCACCAGAGGGACCTGATCCTTTTAGCACCAGCCACAGTGCAGTTGTGCCATGGTATTGATTTGGATTTGATTTGGATTTGATTTTAAGAGGAGGAAAAGCTGGCGGCTGGCATGGAAGACTTTGTGCTCCTCAGAGTGGAGCAGTTGCTCCCTGCAGGCTCACTGGATCTCAGGGAGTGTGACTACTTGTCCTTTCAAGACTGATTGCAAGGCTTTGTGTTATGCACTCATAGGCAGACCCCCCTGAGTTCAAGTAATGCTGAGAACGTAATGGATCCCCATCAACAGGAGACAAGGTCACTCGCAGTAAAGGACAGATGAGCCTCCTGGTTCCCAAGGTCTGTTTGGTTTTGTGGTGCTAACCATTAGGATTGGTTAAATGTGAGGTTTACACTTTTTGTGTCATTTTCCTTCTGTTACATGATGAGGATGGGTAGTTTTGAGCTTTGGAGCAATTAGAGATGGCTGTAGGGGTTGTGTTTTGAGTTTGAAAGGAGGGTTTGCTCTTGTGAGAAAATCCAGGTTTGGAATGCTGCTGATGGAGGAAGCAAGTGTAAAATGATCAGCAGGTCCACAAAGGTAGCAGCAAGGATGTAAAATAGCAGCAATCTGCAGATACCTATAATAGAAGAGAGATCACATTGCTGCAGCAAGGCCCTGGTGGAGTGCTCCATCCCTACATCCACCTGGGATGTCTGTGGGACCAGAATCTGGTCCTGGGGAAGCTGGAGCTGGGCAAACAAACCAAAACATAGCATGAGCTCTCTAAGCTGCTGAGCAACACTGTCCATGCTCCACTGATTAAAATGATGAAATATTCCTGCTGCTGCTGCAGGAATGTGGTATGGACATCAAGCACAAGAGGACATAACAGAATGAAAGGACGAAGCAGCTCTGGCAGGAGTGTGTGAGGGCTCTGGGCAGAGGGTGCTTATGGAGAGAAGGTAGGGAGAAAATGCTCTTCAGTATCTGCACAATATGTAGTGAGGATAGAGCTGGTGACAGACCATGCCTGGATCATGGAGCACAGCAGTACTCCAGTGGGAGAGCTCCAATGGTTCTCTGAGTCACCATGATCTTTCTCTTTGTATCAGCATGCACATCTGTGCAAATGAGATGAGGGGTGATGGATTTAAGCTAAAAGAGGGAGATTCAAGCTGGATGTGAGGAAGGAATTCATTACAGTGAGGGTGGTAAAACACTGGCGCAGGTTGTCCAGAGAGGTAGTGGATGCTCCAGCCCTGGAGATACTCCAGGCTAGGCTGGATGTGGTTCTGAGCAACCTGATCTAGATCAAGATGTCCCTGCTCACTGCAGCATGGTTGGACCAGATGTGCTTTGAAGGTCCCTTCCAGCCCAAACCATTCTGTGATCCTATAAAGAAGTATTCGGTGGGTGCAGCACCAGCCAGAGCAGTAGAGTTTTACATCCACTAATCATGAGTATTTTTGTTACATACATGCTGTTACCTGACAGTCAGGTAAGAGTAGGAGAAAGGATGACTGAGGACATACAGGGCAGAAAAAACCTGTTTCCCTCCCTTTTTTTCCCTCCTTCCCCTTTCAAAGGGGATTTGAATCTGTGCTTGGTGTGCTATGAGTTGGTGAGGCTATCTTCATTCTTCTAGCCTGAGCTCAGACAGTTGGGAGGTTTTGGAAGGCTTCCAGCAGAAAATTGGGACTTCTGGATCTGGATCCAGTCCCCATTAACATCAGCATCAAGACTCCCATCCACTTCATAGGAACTGACTCACTGTCTTGACCTGTTCATAGCTGTCAGCACTGTCTGTGTCTGGCAGATGCAGCCTTTGTAGCAGCAGCAGCAAGATGATTTCAACCAAGACTAGCTCTGAAGAAAGCAGAAGCAATGAAGCCTGAGAACACAGGGACAGTGTTTGTATTCATAGTCATAAACTGGAACGTAGTGGAAGAAACAAGACAGATGTTGCAGGAGGTAGCACTGATTGCTGTATGGTCACAATTAAGTGTTTTCTTCCTTATGAAGCAGCAGTTGGCTGCAGTTTTATTACCATCACCTGTGCTCTTGAGAGACTTCATTCCGGATCCCAGACTTCAGGAGTAGGGAGGTATATGTAAAACATCATAAACCCCCTACTTTCCCCTGTCCTTTGGATAAGAGCTTAACTTCAGCTTTCGTGCTGTTGTTCAGCACAGAATTCCCTACTGCAGAGCAGCTGGTTAGGCTTTACACCTCATTTTGGGGTTTCCTGATCATCTCCAGTTAGGTTAAATAGAGCTGCTGTTACTTGGAAGCTGCTTGTGTCCCAGAGAAGGGAGCTCAAAGCAACAAGCGCTTGGTGTGTAGTTATTTCTGAGCTGCAGTTAATGTCATACATGGATGATAACAGACTTTAGACAAACTGTTTCACATGTCTCAGCTTAAAAGGTTGTGTGTGTTTGCCCCATAAGCAGGAGAGCAGCAGTGCTCTTTGTGAATTTTCATAGAATCAGAGAGTTGTTTTAGATTGGAAAGGACCATAAAGATCATAAAGTCCATCCATTAACCTGCTACCTCCAAGCCCACCACTAAACCATGTCCTTAAGTGCCACATATACATGTCTTTTAAACACCCCCAGGGGTGGCGACTCCAGCACTGCGCTGGGCAGCCTGTTCCGATGCCTGAGCACCCTTTGGGGAAGGAATTGCTCCTCAGCTCCATCTAACCCTGCCCTGGTGCAGCTTGAGGCCGTTTCCTCTTGTCCCATCCCTTGTTCCTTGGGAGCAGAGCACAGCCCCCTCCTGGCTCCATCCTCCTTTCAGGCAGTTGTAGGGAGCAGTCAGGTCTCCCCTGAGCCTTCTCTTCTCCAGACTGAACCCCCCCGGTCCCTCAGCAGTTCCCCATCACACTGTGCTCCAGGCCCTGCACCAGCTCTGTTGTGCTTCTCTGGCCCTGCTCCAGCACCTCAGTGTCTCTCTTGTAGTGAAGGGCCCAGAGCTGAACACAGAATTCCAGGTACAGCCTCACCAGTGCCACGTGCAGGGGCACAATCCCTGCCCTGGCTCTGCTGCTGCCTGGTGCTGATCCAGGCCAGGATGCTGGTCACCTCTTGACTGCCTGGGCGCAAGCTGCTGATGTTCAGCTCCGTCAAATATCATAGAATCATAGAATAGTCAGGGTTGGAAAGGACCTTAAGATCATCCAGTTCCAACCTCCCTGCCAGGGGCAGGGGCACCTCACACTAAACCATGTCATCCAAGGCTCTGTCCAGCCTGGACTTGAACACCGCCAGCGATGGAGCATTCACAGCTTCCTTGGGCAATCCATTCCAGTGCCTCACCACCCTTACAGTAAAGAATTTCTTCCTCAGATCCTATCTAAACTTCCCCTGTTTAAGTTTGAACCCATTACCCCTTGTCCTGTCACTACAGTCCCTCATGAAGAGTCCCTCC
>JASSUY010042652.1:12445-31302 GCA_032466535.1 Forpus xanthops
GTCCTTCTCCTCAGGGCTGCTCTGAATCTCCTCTCTGCCCAACCTGGAGCTGTGCCTGGGATTGCTCTGACCCAGGTATAGGACCTTGCAATTGGCATGGTTAAACTTCATCAGGTTGGGATCAGCGCACCTCACAAGCATCCTCTCAGGTCCTTTTCCATGAGTAGCTTTGCAGCCACTCTTCCCCAACTCTGGAGTGTTGCATGTGGCTGTTGTGTCCCAAGTGCAGGACCTGGCGCTGCTGGCCTCAGCCCATTGATCCAGCCTGTCCAAATCCCTCTGTAGAGCTTCCTACCCTCCAGCAGATCATCACTCCCAACTTGGTGCTGTCTGTAAACTTCCAGAGGGTATACTCAATCACATCAGATCATTTGATGGTCTCTGCACTGCAGCAGATCCACACGTGCAATCCTGACTTGCCATGCAAATCCACTTTATTGAGGAAATAGCAGTACTTAATAATTACTTCAGAGGGCCTCTTAAAACCCCTTCTGAAGTCCTCATTTAAAGCTGGCACAGAACAAAATGGGCTTCTCAAGAAAATCAGCACCTTAAAAAAGAAATCACGTCTGTCAAGAACCCAGAACATTAATTTACAACTCAGAAGAATGACTGTCTGGCCTGCACATGTGGTAACAGGCTTCAATGTGTGTGTGATCACCAGCAGTCGGTGCCTGACAACGCGACTGAACTCCTGCCTTCTCCAAGGGGATGCTTTAAACCAGCCTTGATTTGGAAGCAAAGTTGCATATACTGGCTGCCAGCTAAAGCGTTTTGGTTGTCTTCCATCTTCATAAATCACATATAATTAGCAAGAAATATTCTTGTAGAACTTCAAGAAAAGCCTGTAGCAGGGACATTGCCACTGGTGAATTTTAGTCCTTAGATTTGTGTGCTGGGTTTTGCTCTAATTTAAATCACTGAAAAGACTTAGTGAGACTGTGCTAGGTAAAAGAACATAAAGATCAAGTCACTGAAGGCTATCAGAGAAGTGAGAGGCTTAACTTGTGTTATCCTGGGATTGATAAACATTTCCCAGGCTGGGGACCTCATGGATCCTGATGCCTCTGTATCACTTGGTGGATTGGTGAAACAGGCTTTGAACTTGCCAACACTCCTCCTAATGATTGAACATCTGAGTTTAGTTTTGATTGAAGAAGACTGTGTCTCTTGACAGCAACAAGTGGGACAGGGTGGAATACCAGCCTTGTGTCCTGAAGAAGCTGGCAAGCCTTCTTTGTCTGTAATCCATTCTGTGTCGTTCCTATGGAGCTGAAGCGTGCAGCGTTTCTGTGCTGTATATAGCCAAGAATTTATGTCATCAAGTAATTATGTGACTGTATTAATTAAAGTAATTCTGGTGGTATTTGGAGACCGGAGAGAAAACGGCAGAATTTGTTAGTGTTACATCAGTTTTAACTCTTTCAATACTCAGGACGTTGGACAACAGGATTTAGATGCATAAACATAGACATCAGGTACAACAATTGATACTTAAGTCAATGGAATGATGGCAGCAGCTGAAAATTTGCATTGAAATCATCTCACTGCTGGGTTGTGGGATCAACTCTAGCATGGAGCTGTAGTTAATGAAAATTATTGCCACCTGTGTTCTGTGTTCTGAGTGAAATAATCGGTGAGAGTCCTTCTGTCTTGCAGTAGGTACAGCTCTACCTCATATTGTGCATAATTTCCACCTGAAGGAAGGTCAAGACTCAATGTGGAAAGAAACTGAACTCTTCTTTTACTGGCTGGACTATGAATAAGAGGAATTTGCTCCTTAGCAGTATGTATTTTACATAAAAGCCCATTTTCTCACAAAGGAGAGGGTGTGCCCCTGCAGGGGTTTAGAACAGGGTGTTCCAGGGGCATGGAACATGGTACAGATGGAGATTCTGCTGACTATGCTTGTACAAAACTGGAGCAAAAGGTTGTGTAACGTGTCTGAATAGTTGGAGGGGAAGAATCCCATGGCTTGAGATGTTCTTTACCCACTATTGTATTTGTGTTAAAGCAAAGGGGATTGTGAAGGTTATGCAGAATGTGCTTTGACCTGATTTTCCACCTAGTAGCCTACGATGTTATCTCCACTTAACAGGATTTACTTGAGACTTTTCACGAGGTGTAGTTAAGTGCCATTTGTATAATTATGACAGCAAGAGTGCGGTTACGCTCCCTCAGTTGTGTGTATGGCTAAAAATGAGGAGAAACGATGAAGACAAGAAGCAAGAAGGAAGGATGGTGACAAGCAGTGATGAATTCAATAGGCAGTCAGCGGTACCTTCCGAAATCCCTCGGTTGCAGTCATTCTGAAGGGGATGGATTTGCTAGACAAACCAGCAGAGATGGTGTGAAGGGTTTAATGCCTGTAAGAGGAGGATGACAAAGTGAGCTTGAAAGGTGTGGCAGCAGGCCAGGAGAAACGGAGAGAACGTGTGGCTAAATTGGGAGACTGAGCAGTTTCTAGAAAGAGATGAAAAGTACCAGCTGGTGACTAGAAAAGGTAAGTAGGAGAAAGTGTAGCGAGGAGCTTCTGTAGGGGAATGCTAAAAACAGTATGAAAGAGCCTAAAATAGCAGGGAAGGCCTGTGTTGTACCACTGAGTTGCATAGGGAAAATGTCATTTCAAAAGCAGGTGAACCCAGTGAGTGTTAACTCCTAGAAAACGGAAACAAACCCAAGATGCCTGAGTCTGGTGAAATCCCTCTGCTGCCATAGTCATCCCTGGCTGGCTGGTCAGCGATCCCTGCATGCAGGGAAGGTCAGAACTAGGGATGGGGATGGTGGAGGACAGCTGTCAGGGCCCCCTGTACCAAAGCAGGGGTGCCGTCATCCTTTGGGGGTGGAGTTGGTTTGGGGAATGCAGGTGCTTTATGCCTAAAGTGAGCGTTTTCTTCTATAGAAGAGAAAGCTGCTGAGAGCCTCCGGAGTGTGAACCGAGTGATGCTGCTTCTGAATGTGCAAATGGCTTAAAACAATAGCTCAACAAGGCACAGGCATTGTCCCCTCTAATCATAACAGCCTGGTAACTATAAAACCTAATTAAGCAGTTCAACAGTTAATAACAACCCATCAGTTAGCAGGAACATCAAGATGATGTGTTTGTCCTGCTGTCCCAGACTACCTTCCAGGCGCTCTGGTAGGGAAAGCCTCAGCGCTATTTGCTGCTGGGATCTACTGTTTCTGTTACAGGAACAGTCAAAAATCAGTGCAAGTACTTTCTGGCATATTGAATATTGAAACTGTGGGATTAGGAGAAATAAAAAGCAATTTGGTTCTAAGAGAAATGCTGCCAAGTTTATGATGTTAAGGTTTGAACTCACCAAATTCAACAAAACTTAAATTTCTTAATAGGGTTGTCATGGGGTTGAAAGCATTTTGTTTCAAGGACCTGTCCGTTTCAAAGGCACTGCAGACAGAGCATGGTATTCCAACCTGGGAACTTTGGTTTTCCCTCCAGCACAATGCAGGCACTCTATGGGACAGGTACATTCTCTTCCAGGAATTATGTTCCGTGTGGTCATCCTTCTAGCACATCTCCTTGGGGTCCACCTGAGTAGTGAGCAGATCTCTGCACTCACCCCTACACAACCATCTCTTGATGTCTGACCCTCCTTTTGTTCTGTGCTGATTTTTCCAGGATCCATTTCACTGCATGATGAGCTTCCTAATTTATTTGACTCTAAAGCCTGAATTCGCCACTGACTTGATCTGTTCACGTGCATTAACATCACCTCAGTGCCCTCACAGGTGGTATCATCACTCCTACAGTGAATAGCATTTTGATGGTTTGAATGCACATGTTCCAGTGTATTCTAGGCATGCTTCCTGATAAAAGACATATATTGGCATGTGTCTGTTAGTGTGTATCAGCACTAAAACAGGAAAAGCGTTGTATATAAAATCCCATGTTTGAAACCACTACAGTAGTAAAACCCAAAAGCAGCTTTGCAAAGGTTAGGTGAGAGCAGCAGGGCAAGTCAGTGCTGTTTGAGATTCTAAGGCACTTTTGTCTGCTTCTAATGCAAAAATGAATAATGTCCAGCCACAGATCACT
The DNA here is from genome assembly GCA_032466535.1 of Forpus xanthops. Lineage (NCBI taxonomy): Eukaryota > Metazoa > Chordata > Aves > Psittaciformes > Psittacidae > Forpus > Forpus xanthops. Next base: position 16,503 of record JASSUY010042652.1, read on the forward strand.
TAGTTTCTCTCCACCAACTGCAGAACACTTGGGATATGGCATAAGCTTTTCTTCCTCTCCCTGGATATACTGGCTGCTTCTACTCCATGAGCATTAGCTAGTTTTATGTCTGTTTTCATGGAGTAAAATAGTGCCTTTTGGACTTCAGATTCTCATAGTGTAGTTAATACCATCCATCCATTGACGCTGTATTGCTGTTACTGACATCAGTGTGTCTGTATGAAGGATGAAAGAGGCCAACCATGGACTGCATTTTGGTATGGAATTCATTTACAAATAATGAAGAAGCGGGCTTCTTTGTAATGCCAAAACTTGCTCTTGAGGTGGGTGGGAAAGACATACACCAGTAGGGCAGTCACCTATGGCCTTAGAAACTATTCCTCAGCAAAGGACTTTGTTCTACAGCTTTAAGTGCTATTTGCTTATGCATACTTTAGAAAGCTTGGCAAGAACTAGAGTGTGAGTTTGTCTGCATGTTCTTGGTCAACAAGAGGTAGATATAATAGGAGATTTCACTGAAGCATAACTGTGAAGAATTGCACTCTCCTTATAATGATCTAGGAATTAAAACCCCAGTGAGTGACTGCAGGCCAGGTGAAATGCATGGTGTGATATAGGCTGTTCCACTGCTTTTAGGGTAGAAAGCTACAGGGGGCTTAGGTGTACCGGCCCCCTTTGGAAGTTGAAGAGGCATCATATAACCCCTTAAATCTAAAAGTCAGAGGAAGAATTCAGTGTGATAAATGGCTTTCCTCTGGATAGTAAAGTTAGTGACGTTAATGGGAGCTAAATATTCCAAACACTGATAACTGAGTCTTTCATTTGCTTCATGTGTCACTGCAGCACTATCACTGTAGCAACCATAGCTGGATCTACAATCCACTTTGCAGACCACCTCTCCTAAGTCTGGATTTGCCCAGACCCATAGTTGTGGCTGCCCCATCCCTGACAGTGTTCAAGGCCAGGTTGGACACAGGGGCTGGGAGCAAGCTGCTCTAGTGGAAGGTGTCCTTGCCCATGGCAGGGAATTGGAACAGGATGAGCTTTAAGGTTGCTTCCAACCCAGACCATTCCATGATAACACGTTGGCATAGCTGGACAGAGGGTCCATAGGATCTATAGATCTGCATAGGGTTTGCAAGGACATGGTCTTGATTGTATAATCCAGAACGTGATAGGGAGGTCTCTGCTTTCTAGGCCATTTATGTCCTACTGAGTCATAATATTAGTAAATCACTGAAACCAGCTTTGCTGGTTAGCCATTCCTGAGTCTTGGTATCTCTTTTTGGCATAGAAGAAAGGCTGCAGCATAAGGTGCATATTGGTCCTGGTGCACATGAATTCTGGTTCATGTGCCATCTGTTTATACCATAAAACCACCGTGGCCTATTTCAGGTAGTACCACATGTTGCTGTGACCTAATGGAGCCATATAACATAAGCAGTCCAAAGAGAATTTTCTCTTCCAGGATCCTCCAAAGGCCAGGATTCAGCAAAGTGTATTTGTACCTCCTTGGCTTTAATCCACTGAGTGGTCCCATTGACTCTGATGGAGCAGCTCTTTTGGTTGGTGATAAGCAAATGCTTCTGTAGTCTGTTGTGTCCAGCTGAACTTTTGTAGGGTACAGACCCTGTTTAGTCTTTCTTTGCTGGAGGAGAGCTGATGAGTTCACAAGCAGAGGTGGCAGAGCTCAGAATTCCCTGTGAAATTATTCATAATCTAATGCAAGCAAACAGCAGCCAGTAATTGTAAAGGACAACTCCTGCTCTTCACAGAGAGCCCAGGCGTCTTGGGGCAAGAACTTGACATCTCCACTAATTTCTGATGAATCATGATCTTTCACATCAGACCATGTCAGTTGTCAGCAAGTTCTGTCCTTACAGATTGCCCCACCGCAGCTGAGATAATGAAGTGTGATGTTGAAGATTTCATCCTAAAAACGACAACAACAGAATGCCTTCGTATTGGGTCAGTGCTATCAGCTGAGATTGATTGCAGTTGAAAGAAGCTGGGCAGATGTTAGAACGCTCATGCTACCCACGAGCCAGGGGGTTCCTCTGTTTATTATTTCCCGGCTGCTTGGCACGTTCTTGTGACACACAACAAACCCCATTATGAAGGATTATATGATGAGGCAACAAGCATGTGAAAGATAGCAACCAAATGGTGACTCCCAATTACATGAAAAATGACTATAATCACCCCTGCTGTAACACCCGTCTGTTGGCAAAGTGGTTGATCCCCTTGAAAAGCTTTAGAAGACCCACTGTATTAAATAAAAATCTCAGTTCTGTGTGTAATCATAAAAATTAACACTGTCACTTTAAAAAAATCAAATTGCTGTCCTAAAGGGAAACCTACTAAGCTGTGTAAAGTAGCTATTATGAAAATGTTTAGCCTTTTGAATGTATTTCAGACAGCATTTGTGTTGCCAGATTTGTCAGCCAAAAACTCACTAAGCAGATTTGTCAGTAGCTGGGGCCATAATCTGTAAAACAGACATTGGCATAGAGATTAAAGATCAAGAGAATTATATAGTTTTTGTTACCATATGCCAAGATTATTCTTCTTCTTTTAAAAGAAATCTGGTTTATTTTGTGCAGGCTGTGTCTTAAGGGCTGCTGCTCTTTCTGTTTTGTTGTCTCAACCCATGGAATTTCCTGTCAGAAGGGGGAAACTGTTTTTATTCACACACTTGAGGCTCTGTGGAGCTGTCACCCTTATGCACCGGGGAGGTTTGCCTCGTGTTGCACAGGATCAGAGTTACCTACTGAGTTCTTTTGCTTCATGCCTGCGATGTTTGTGTTTCTCTAGGCCTGCTGCCCTCTCCAGCAGAGGAGATGGCTTCCCAAGCTGTAATCACCTTGGGGGTCTAACAGGAGCTGCTCTGCTCTGCAGGCTGGCTGGGAAAGCTGGGATTCTTCTAAATAGGCTATAAAGAATGAGTAGTTCATTGTAACTGCCATCCACTGATGGGTTCCTGCTTTTGGGATGGAAGCGGCTCCTACCTTTGGGATGGAAAACTGTGTATTGGAGCACCATGTCTTTGTGGGCAGGACTGGAATAAATTCATGGCCCATTTAGTACTTGGACCTTCACTGAGTTTTATACCTGCATAACAGGCTGGAAATTGGGTCTTTGGGCTCTTTCTGCTCTAAAGTACAGACCTTGACCACTGTGGTCACTTGTATGGTACTGGTGAGGTGACACCATTTGTGTCCCTCAAGGGTCTCTCTTAATTTACTCACTGGAGGCTGTTTTATGAAGGGCTTCAAGAGCATCAATGTGAGAAAGGAGAAATGGATTTTAAAAGCTCTTTAGAGCTCTTGAATAGATACTCCATGTGTACATAGGTAGGCAGCATTGCTGCTGGGGCAGTTCCAGATTGCTCTTGGAGGATTGGCTAATATTTAGGCTAGCACTGGATAAAGTGCCTCTTAGATGTACTGCCTGTACAGAAACAATCTGCTCTGTTGTCTTCTGAGGATGTATCTTTCTGCTTGGCCAGAAGATATGGAGCTGGCTTTGTGTTGGTTATTACCACTTAAGTTATAAAACGTGCTGAGCCCTATGTGATAAAGTTCTTACCTACTTTATATTGCTGCAAAGAAATAGCAAATTAGAACCTACAAAGCATCAGTTTAGGGTTTAAAAGGAATCTGGTGGCTTTCAAACACAACTTCAATTAAATCAGCCAAGGTGGAAAAACTAAAGAAATGTCTATGGACAACTTGCTTTGCCAAGGCTGACTCTGATTGTTGGAGTTTCAGGTACATGTCATTCAAATATGTGGTCTCTGTGGGGCATGGGAGCAGAGGAATAGTTTGAATACCTGTGTTCTCTCTTTTTGGGGTGTTACAAGCCTTCCCCATTGCAGAGCTCTCCTCTGTAATGGTCATATAGGAAGGTCATTGCCAAGTGCAAGGTTTTCAGTAGAAAAGCATGTATAGAGTATGAACTATTTATATATGTTTACATATAGCACAAAATGAAGTAGGGTGTGTTACGATTTTCCCTTTGGCAATCCAGAAGCCTAGCAGCACGTGGGAAAGGTTCTGTGCTTTCTTTTAACTCTTTGGGTATACATGCTGCATGTATGCTGTTATTGCTGTGATTTATAGTATTACATGCTGCAGTCCTGTAGGCCAACAGGAAAATCTCTGGTTTGTCCAAAAAACCTGCCTTTATGTGTTATACGTTATGTGTTATGTGGATGTGACTATAAACCCAGGGTGAGCTCTACTAGGGCTTGGGCTGCCCCAGCAGGTAGGGCACAGTCCTCTGCACCGGCTGAAGAATCCCACTGTAGGATTGGGATCTCTGTGGCTATGCAGGGAATGGACACAAGCTTCCAAAATCTGCTGCTGTAGGATCTCTTCATTCCTCCAGAGCTTATTGCATTTTTGGAGGTGATGCCACTGCAGTGTTTGTGCGTGGTGCTGTTCTGGTGCTATAGAATGACTTTGTGTTGTGTGTATTCCACCTGCAGAAAAGGTATTCCTAATGTAAGCAGTGCCCTGTAGGCCTTTCAGAGGGCAGACACCACACTGCGCTCGGCTCCTTTGAATCCCTGCAGAAAAGACTAGGCAGAGTGCATGGCAAGTATTGAAATAGTAAGATAGGAGACTTCAAAGTTAGTGTAGTGACTTGTTCTGGAGTGTGGAGTGCCGAGTTCTCTTTTACAAACCTTTAATCAGTACAGTGTTCATCACACACATGTGAGCAGCAGCGCTCGAGCTCTCTAATTGTAATTTAAGTTATCCCTGCCTAAGGGCTTGCAATTAAATTATTAGACTGTTGCAGTGAGTCCATGGATCCTGGTTGCACCTTGCAAGGGGGTATTTTCTGGTATGATGAGAAACAGTGGTTTCTCCTGGGAAGCAAATGTACCATTATGCACTTATTAGGTCCTTGATGAGATCCACTACTGATTAGCAAACAGACTTTGCAGGAGGAAATATTACAGTAGTTGCTGTTAGCTTCACAAAGCCACTGTGCACTGAAGATGAAAACAAAGCACGTCTAATAGTAGCCACTAAGTTTGGTGTTCAGTTTAAAACATGCTCTTTTCAAACTGATCACATCATTAACCCTTAATGCACAGTGAGGGAAAACATTGGGAATTCATACTTCTGTGTGGAAATTGCTAAATGTGTGTGTACAAATACACCTGAAATGCAAACATGGGTTAAACAACCTTCTCTTCTCCAGGCTGCACAGCCCCAATTTTCTCATCCCATCTTCATACAGGAGGTGCTCCAGTCCCTGATCATCCTCGTGACCTCCTCTGGACTTGTTCCAACAGTTCCATGTCCCTTTTATGTTGAGGGCACCAGAACTGCACACAATACTCCAAGTGAGAGCAGAGTAGAGGGGCAGGATCACCTCCCTTAACCTGCTGGTCACACTCCTTTTGATGCAGCCCAGGATGACTTTCTGGGCTGCAAGTGGCTCATGTTCATTTTATCATCGACCAGCACCCTCAAGTCCTTCTGTGCAGGGCTGCTCTGAATCTCCTCTCTGCCCAATCTGTAGCTGTGCCTGTATATTGATTGTAACACCACCACCACAACCCCCCCGTGGATATTAATTCTGAAAGACCTCTATCTTCATTTCACTAAGCATCATCTTCTGTTTCTTTTCTTGAGAATCTCATTTCTGGTTATGGTTGTGGAGAGTCTTGAGGCTCTTTATCTCTCTTGTCACCATGCTCAGAAATATCTACTGATGAAATACAGAACCATACTTCATCTAAATGCAGACAATTATTGAATCAGTTGTTACATTATTACTTTGCATTGGTGTGTCAGCTTTTGAAGTAAGTGCCTGCCTAATTGTTTTAAATTCACATTTGGAGGTTTAAAGCTTTGGAAAACAAAGGCATCCATAGATTGTTTGGAGGGGGATTGTTTTGCTCTGTGATAAGACTTCTTATAGGTAAACTCTTTATTTCTTTTTGTTTGACCATTACCATTTTCATCAACTTCATTTCCTGTTCATCTCGAGTTCACTAATAGGCCCAAGGATTCTCAGTACTCAGCCTTTGCTCGCTGTGGAAGGTACCAAGTATGTAAGGAGATACAGTTAATTATAAATTTCATTGCGATACGATGGCACTCAGCCCTGCCTCTGCTCCAAATTCATCCCTTCAGCTCAATTTCCTTGAAATCAGTGGAGTTAAACCAACGTTAGCTCTTGCCCTCAGATATTTGAGAGAACTTCATCAGGAAATACATCCCTACAAGCTGTATGTTATGTGTAACACATAAGACCCGATGCTTTGCCAAAATCAGGGTCCAAGTGGTAGCCTGCCAGGAGCTATTCTTTAAGGGACTGAAAATGGAGCATATTGCAGTAACTCTCTTCTGTGGCACAGGAAGAAGTCCTGCAAAGGTTTCGACAATTATTCCTAATTTTTCAGGCATTGGCAGAGTGCTCAGTATGTTCAGAACATGTGTTGCTCCAGACTGAGCCAAGCCCAAGGCCTCTAAGATCGAAAGTAATATTCCTTCTGATCTTAAATAGCACTCTGTCCACAATTTAGAGTGTAGAGTCTCCTGGCCCTGGAGAGTGGTATGTGAGGAATAATGTAAGCTGGCTTGGCTGAAATTCAGACCCTCTCCTATCAGAGAATCATAGAATGGTTTGGGTAGGAAAGGACCTTAGAATCATCCAGTTGCAGCCCCCTGCCATGGGCAGGGACACCTTCCACAAGAGCAGCTTGCTCCAAACCCCATCCAGCCTGGCCTTGAACACTGCCAGGGATGGGGCAGCCACAGCTTCCCTGGGCACCCTGTGCCAGCGCCTCAGCACCCTCACAGCACCCTTATATCTAACCTGAACTTCCCCTGTTCATTTTGTACCCATCACCCCTTGTCCTATTGCAACAGTCCCTGATGAAGAGTCCTTCTCCAGCATCTTTGTAGGCCCCCTTCAGGTACTGGAAGGCTGCTATGAGGTCTCCACGCAGCCTTCTGTTCACGCTGAACAACCCCAACTTTCTCAGTCTGTCTTCATACGGGAGGTGCTCCAGCCTCTGATCATCCTCATGGCCTCCTCTGGACTTGCTCCAATAGCTCCATGTCCTTCTTATGTTGAAGACACCAGAACTGCACATCATTGAAAGGATGCTTCTTGGCTAGTGTTGGGATCATTGGTATCTGTAAGTATTCAAACTTTCTGAAAGGGGCTTAGCCAACTAACCACCCCTTCAGTGATATCCAACTGCTTGTGATCTTTACTTACCTGGGTAGAACTTTTAGCATGTGAAGCCTGTCTAGACACTACTTGTTGTTTCCTAACACATAGTTGTTCTTTATTATCAAGGGAGATGGAGAGAGCTGGGCTGTCTTTATTCATGTTAATTTTGAGTCACCAAAGGGCACCTGAATAGTGCCTTTGGGTTGGAGCTTTAAGACATGTTGAGGTATCTCAAGCTGCTGTGGCTTAGACATTCCTCCTCTAACGATCTCTAATGTGCTCGCAGGAAAAGTAAATATATCATCTGTCAGTGTCCTTTACAAGCACGTAATTTAAGTCCATTAGAAAATTGTTCACAATTGTTATGTGAGTGGTTTTCACATTGTTATCCTGATTAAATTGGATTATTCCAATATTCAAACCATGGACCTTTTAGCTTGTAAACGGAATGAATTTTATTAAGGTAATAACAGTCTTGTAATCATGGCACTAAAATTAATACTTTAAGGACAGTTGAATAGATTTTTACTGCTTAGTCCACTAATGGATTTATTACAGCAGACAGAGCTACCTCCTGCAATGGTTTAAAGTGGGGAACACTTTTTGTCATAACTCCCTGTTTGCTCTCACACTCAAAACTTCCCTAAACATACATCCCTTGAGTTGAAATATTCTAATCTCTTCAAAACCAACCAAACCCCACAAAACCAGTTTGCTTTGAGCTCAGTACTCCCTGCCAGTTACAGCGAAAGGAATTCAGTTGGAAGAAGCTTAGAAGGCAGTTTTACTGTTGTGAATTTAATCTCAGCAAATTCATTAATGGTTCCTAAATGTTTGTACTGGACACAGTTTCCAGGTATCCTGTAGTTTGAGTTTGATGGTATGGGCATCCCCTTTGAGAAGTCAAGGGTTTCTGTCCACACAGAACTGCCAGTGTGCAAGCAGGTGTAAATAGAGATGCCAAACCTGAATTCCTGCTCTTTTGCTTTCTGTATGCCATCAGCTTCAGTATCCCACTGGGACATCAGTTGTAACAGTCAAGCGGTGCAACCTTTGGGAAAGTGGAAAAGGACTTTAGATCTTCCCATTGCTCTGAGTTCAGAGTGAACTGGGGTGAGTCCATTGGCAGCACAGGCTTGCTGGTGCACAAGCACAGCTTTGCCATCTCCGGGGCTGGAGGAGGGCAGGACAGTGTTTGCCTCAGGGCTTTACACGTGTTACACTTGCTGCATGTCTCCAAGGAGCACTGATGCCACACAATGAAACACGGGGTTCAGATGTGTGCAGGAGGCAGCCTGTGACTCCTCCTTAGGGCTTAGCTTGGTGCAAAAGATGGGTTGAGGTTGAACATCAATAGGGGTTCTGTAAAACCCCCCTGAAAGATGTAGGGCGATGGGTGTTCATAGGTTATATAGTGAGGCCTGCTAGGACCTTGTGAGAACAGGGCCCAGACCTCAAAATGAAAACACTTCTAGAAACTAGGCAAGTTTTCCAATGGTGGGAGGTGGATGTGAATGTTATATCATAGTTTCAAAGGATCCAGTCTTTATGGATGAATAATACCTTTCATGTTAGAAAAGAAGCCGGATTTAGAATAATGATCATTTCAGATATCTCTGCCCATATTTTTCTGTGATATGAATTTCCAGGAAATAGTTCCTGCGTTGAGATTCTACTTGGGGAATGAAAACCACTTTCTGACTTTGACCAGAGACTTTGAAGAGAATAATCCTGTACTTTTTGCCTTTCACAGAGCTAAGAAATGACACTGTTCCTTCTCTTGATAGACCACTTTGGTAAGGATAGTCGGCAATAGCCTATTTAAATAGTTGCATGCTGAGGAAGGAAGTTAAGAGCAAATGTGTCATTCTTCCTCTCCTCCTCCCCACTTTAATACTTTAAAACATTTCACTTTTTCTGTGCAATCATTTTCCAATAAAAATCTCAGCTTTGGTCTATTCTGTATTTTTAGCCTTTTTTTCCCTCTATGCAAAGAACTTTTCCAGATGTATCCTCCCTGCTCCATCATCTCCAGGCTAATTAATGAGTAGATCTTCTTACTTGAAGCATGTTTTCCCTGCCTTGAAATAGAGTAATTTTATCAACGCTGATCTAGCTTTCTTCTTTTTAATCCTGACATGGCTTAAGGTATTAATAAGCTCTTATCGAATGTCTAGAGGAATCATCATTTAAAATTAATTTTATAATGTATAATGAAGCAGAAGGAGGAGGAGGAAAGCAGGTCACTGAGTTGAACTGGCTTGTTTATGGAATCGTGTCAGATACACATTGAGGATGTTGTAACTTTGTGAGGGGAGACCAAGAACTCAAATCTCATGTTGAATAGCCTTGCGGAAGTTAAATTGCAATGTTGAGCTCTTAATGGGCACTAGCACCTACGTGTTGCTTGGAAAAAGCCATTGGCAGTGCATGTTATTATCCATATTATAGGGAAATTCCTGGAAATGTTAATGAAAGCCCCTAATTCTTAGTTATTTTACAATGATTTGGGGGTTTATTTTTAACCTGGGATCTTCATTCCCTTTTCAGACCACCGCTTCATGGCATGGTCTAGTGTGAGGCATCCCTGCCAATGGCAGGGGGCTGGAACTGGATGATCTTAAGGTCTTTTCCAACCCAAACTATTTGATGATTCGGCAGTTCTGTGCCATAGCATAGTTGTGCTTATGGTGATGATGAAATGCTAATGAAAGCATTATTGAAATGTACTGTGTTCTGTTTGACGAAGCTTGAGAGGAATCAGGGTGCCTTTGGATTGTTCAGTGTGTTATTGCTGATGAGAATTAAAGCTTTTAATAAAGTACCCAAGCACACAGAAAACCAACCCAAACCCCCAAACCGAACCAAGCAACCAAAAACCCTCCCAAAACCAATCAAACAACCCCCCCCCCAAAAAAAAAAAAAAACAATCCCAAACCAATGCACATTTTAATCTGTGAAGTTTCCCAACACCCTTCGGCCCATGTTTGAAACACCTTGCACTTTTGCATAGCCTTGCCGTTGAACTCAGTTCTCAGAGATGCTGAGCAGAGGTGATAAATTCATTTATTCTGACAACTGCAAATCCTTGAATCCACCACTGTCTTAACCCACTGAGACTGGTCTATGATGAAGTCTGCTGGGCAAAAGAGCAGGTGAGGTGTCCCTTCTGCCCTTCACAGTTAGAAGAGGAAGGTTTCGTCTGTTCTTCCTCAGTATTTATCTGCCTGAGTTAATGTTTTCTCAAAGCCTGGTAGAAGAGCCTGTGCCAGCCCCGTGCTGCTCTGATGAGGTGGTTTCTTTTCATCAGGTAGAACTCGACACTGCAGCCCAGCCACAGAATTAGATGTGCTGTATGTTTTACACCTCTGCTAGAGGGACCCAAGAGAGGTCCTTGAATATCCTTGATATCCTTAGACACATAAGAACCTTCCATGTGCCCGCTAGACATCTGTGACGGGCTATGGGAGCCTGCCTGGCTAAGAAAGGGGAGTAGGGACAGGCATGGAGACAAGGTGATGCTGTGGAAGGAAAGGAGCAGGACCTGCAGCCAGAGCCCACTAGTCTGGCTCTTTTTTTCCCTGTGTCCTCTGCTACTGTTGGTAGCCTGGAAAGGTGAAGGACGGAGTAGAAGGGCTGAGGTTTTGAAACTGATTGTGCCTTAGGCACCACAGATTGCACCAGCTGATCAGCGAGGGTCTGGTGCTGCCAAAGAGTATCTTGTGGAAGTCCAATCTGTGACAATATCCTCTGCCCAAATAATGGAATCTTTAGGTGGGAAAGGACCTTAAAGATCATGGAGTCCAGCCATTAACCTGGTGCTGCCAAGGGTGATGCCTCCAGGCCTCTCAAATAGGGATTCATTTCCCAACCTAGTCTGTGCTTCCTGAGACTGTGAGTGTTCTTCTCTGTGAGGAATGGTGATATGACCACAGCCTCACTGCAGGCAACTGCTGTGGTTTGGTCTCTTCGGGGTTCTGGTTTTGCTTTGATCTTTTCTAAATGGAGTTTACATTTATGTCTGATTATGTTTAGACCAGCATGGCTTTCACTTTGTAAAGCCCTTTGTCTTCAACCCTGACTGAAAACATCCTTCAGGTAGACTGTAATCTCTGTTACTCGTTAAAAGCATATTTCCTGATGAACATGACTTAAGATACTGGTCTGTGGAAGAAAGGTGTCTTCTGAGGGAATACTGCATGTACAGGCATGGATCCAGGCATGTTCTGAGGCCACTTCTTAGAAACTCATCAGGTTGGTTTTTTAGTATGACCTCAGCCCCATCAGCAATATTCCCTTGTTCGTGGATGGAAGTGACCTTCTTTTTTACTCATGTACACATGCATATGCTTGCAAATAGTTGAGTTTCTTCTGGTGTAGGAAGAAATGAACAGTTCTGTTTGGTCATTATGGGGTAAACAAAAGATCTCCACTGCTGGTTCTTTTCATCTTCCCGATTCCTGGAACGATTTGTGGCTTCTGTTGAAGCAGCAGAATTCCCCCAGGGGTAGAAATTATGCTCAGCAATGTTCATTATTCACAGCTTGTTCACTCAATGGTTTGGTTTAAATGTTTGCCTACCAAACTAATCCATTGCCTCTAAAGTTTAGGCTTCATCTGAGTGGTGTTATGAGACCACTGGCTGAGCTTTGGGCTCCTCTTGATTGATTCTGAGTTACTTCTCTGAGTTGGACCGTTTGTCTTTTGCAGTCCCAAGCAGTGGGTGGCCAGGGCTGGACCCATATCCATGTTCCTTAACTCTGCAGCCTGTACTGCTGGTCAAGCTCTCCCGTTAGGCACAGACTAATGCAAGCATTCAGCACCTTCTGTATCCTGTGAATTGAAATGTAATTTTGGCACATGCCTCTTTGGTTGGTTGGGTTTTGTTTTGTCTTTTCCTGCCAGGAGTGTAGGATGTCTTCAGGTTTGGTAGTGCCAATTCCCAGCTTTTTCTTGCTCACTGAGAAGTATTAAAGAACGTATTTGTGCTTCAGAATTTGAGTTAAAAGTTTGGGGTTTTTCCTTAGTGTCTCCAGGGCTTTATTCCTGAATGCCTCTTCATTGAGTGGATGAGGACTGTTGGATGAGAATGGGTGAGAGGGATGAGGCTTGATGTTTGGATTTTTGTGCATAATCTTCCTCATTGCTGTAAAATTTCAGCTTTTGCATCTGTTCTGACCTGCTGTGTCAGTGTGTGTGTGCGCAGAGGCATTTTTAAGGCATTTTTACTCTTAGTTTCCAATACTGTTCAGGATTCCGACTGAATCAAACAAACCCCATGACAAAGATGCGCATCCTTTAGTGGCCCATTTTGAGTTCCCAGTAGGATTCAAATTAAACCAGAGCCACAGTTGTTGGCATCAGAATAGGAACAAGTTCTGTGCCTATCTCCTCTCTCAGCTTTGCATTCGGAAGCTTTATTCTTGCCTTCTTGTTTTAATTCCTTTCACTTTCTTCACGCCCTCATCTTTTGTACAGCTTCCACTGACCTTTAACTACACCATCTCATTTTTCTCTAATCTTGTGAGTTTTGTTTTTAATGCCTAATAGTTTTCTACCAACTACTAATGCTTTTTGATAAATTCTATTTTTCTTCCAGTAATAATGTTGCACATCACTGGATTAATTTTCCTTTATAACAGCTTAGTTAAAAAGCATATGAACTGGAGGAAGCGTCTGGATGCTCTTGTGCTCTTTTTCTAACATTATCCGTGGTTCTGTAATGCTAAATTTTGTCTGCTGAACTTTAGAAAACACTGAAAGAAAAAACTCTAAATCTTCTTCATTTATTTATTTCTTTTAAATCAGGGGACTCTAGAATATGAACATGGCATTAGCCTGAATAACGATGGATTCTCCGGTTCCATCCACATATCTGATTTAATTATTCTCTTCCGAAGGAAAAGGCAAAGATATATTATCAATCAGAACAAGTGAAGTTTTAACTTACACAAGAAGCATTTTCCCCTCACTGCCCTTTAAATAGCTATTTCACATCCCCTGATGCACACGGGGGGATAGCATTTGCCATCCCGTGGCAAAATGAATCGGTACGAGTATGTATGTGAAAGCTGGTCCACGTGTGAATTAGCTTGGAGTTGTATTGTGTTCCTTATACTAATACAATATTGTTCTAGTGCTTGCCCCTGATTAAAGACATACATAAATAAATAATTTATAATTTAATTAATAAGGTATAATATGCAAAGCACAGTCATTTCAAACAGCTTGTAATGTCTCTAATGTACTTTCAATTTTTTATTTTACATAAGGGCTATATTCATTATGTGGTTATGATAAACATACTAATGAATTTTATTACAGGAACAAATTTAAACATGTAAATGAGATCAAATAGTATTAAAATGCAAACGATGGGGAAACTTATTACAAACTAACCTTGCCAACACACATGGAGGGGTGCTACAGAAAGGACTCCGGGAAGTTGCACGCTGGATACAAAGTCAGTGCAGTCATTGTCCAAAGCCACTGAGGCCCAGCACTTGTGAACTCTTCATTTTTAGTGTCACGTAAACTCTCCTGAACAAAACAAGTTAAGCAGAATCCTGGGTTTTGCACGCAACTTTGGGTGACAATTAAAATCCTTTTTCTTGTTCCAGTGAACAGTAATCTGTGAATAATTACATTCAAATGAGATATTAGCATTTTTTGTGCTTACTCTTTGTTAATTGCAGAGTTCACTCACCATGGTGATGCTTTTGATAGAATCAAGCAACCTTATTGACCTGATGCTGCAAGGCATGTTTGGATATTCTGCTGCGTTCTTCTTTCTTTATTCTTCTTATTTTTTTCTCTTATTTTGGCATTTTGAGGACTCCTGCTGCTTTTATTACATTCCTGACACTTTTGTTAATAAATCATTGCAAAGTTAATGAAAATTGCATTCAGGCATATCCAAAATAATTGTGTCCTTTGTCATGCTAATAAATTGAAAGATGTTGATCCAATGGGTGACTGCATGCCCATTATGGCCAAGTTTGTGATACGTGTGCCTGTTGAGCTTGGACTTTCAGGCTTGGAATATCATTCTGGGTAGGAATGTGGATGGGGAAAACAAAAGTCCGTGTGTTTTGTTTTAAAAGTTAGGCAACCTACCTCTGAATTATTTTGGAAGTGGAAGAGGATTGAAATGTTCCTATGAAGATGTACAACTGTGGTATTATCTACAGGAATCAGCAATAGTCTTACACCAGAGTAAGTTCTGTGCTGAAAACAATTAAGTCTCTTTCTTTTTGCCTCCTGAACATTCATCCTTATTAAACCCAGGTGATGAAAGATAGAAAAGAAGTCTTTAAACCTCAATTCTGTGTAGAGCTGTGGTGCATGTGAGAGAAAATAATCTCACAGGGCTTTTTGGGGTAGGAGGGAAGTGGTGGTTTGTGTTAATTTCCATTCCAGGTATAAAGCTGGAACTGTAAAACGCAGGTATTTAATTGTGATTTTTAGCAGTGACTTGATATCAGTTATCATAGAAACACAGAATCATAGAACGGTTTGGGTTCGAAGGGACCTTAAAGCTCCTCCTGTTTCAACCCCTACCACGGGCAGGGACACCTTCCATAGAGCAGCTTGCTCCAAG
>JASSUY010042653.1:0-20129 GCA_032466535.1 Forpus xanthops
AGAGTCCCTCCCCAGCATCCCTATAGGCCCCCTTCAGATACTGGAAGGCTGCTATGAGGTCTCCACTCAGCCTTCTCCAGGGTGAACAGCCCCAACTTTCTCAGTCTGTCTTTGCATGGAAGTTGCTCCAGTCCCTTGATCATCCTCATGGCCCTTCTCTGGACTTGTTCCAATGGTTCCATGTCCTTTTTATGTTGAGGACAAGCGAACCGTACACAGTGCTCCAAGTGAGATCTCACTAGAGTAGAGGGACAGGATCCCCTCCTTCAACCTGCTGGTCACGCTCCTTTTGATGCAGCCCAGGATATGTTTGACCTTCTGGGCTGAGAGTGCACACTGTAGGCAGCTCACATTCATTTTCTTGTTAATGAGCACTCCCAAGTCCTTCTCCGCAGGGCTGCTCTGAATCTCTTCTCCTTCCCTCCAGCCTATCATCCAAAGCAAACAGCTCAGTGTCATTGGCAAACTTGCTGAGGGCGCACTCAATCCCACTGTCCATGTCACTGGCAAAGATGTTGAACAAGACCGGTCCCAGCACCGATCCCTGAGGGACACCACTCGTTACTGGTCTCCAGCTGGACATTGAGCGATTGACCATAACACTGTGGATGTGGCCATCCATCCAGTTCTATGTCCACTGAGTGGTCCACCTATCAGTCTGATGTCTCTCCAGTTTAGGGGCAAGGATGTCATGTGGGACGGTGTCAAATGCCTTTGCACAAGTCCAGGTAGGTGACATCAACTGCTCTACTCCTGTCCGTCAGTTCCATAGCCCATCATAGAAGGACACCACATTGGTCAGGCAGGATTTCCCCCTAGTGAAGCCATGCTGGCTGTCACCAAGCACCTTGTTGTTTTTCGTGCGCCTCAGCATGCCTTCCAGGAGAATCTTCTCCAAGGTTTTGCCAGGCACAGAGGTGAGGCTGACTGCTCTGTAGATCCCCATCTCATCTATTTTTCCCTTCTTGAAAATGGGGGTTATATTTCCCTTTTTCCAGTCATCTGGAACTTCTCCTGACTGCCATGATTTTTCAGGTGTGATGGACACTGGCTTAGCAACTTCACCTGCCAGCTCCTTCAGGACCCATGGATGGATTTCATCAGGTCCCATGGACTTCTGTACGTTCAAGTTCCTAAGATGGTCTCGAACCAGATCCTCTCCTATAGTGGGCATAGGGCTTTCATTCTGACAGTCCCTGCATCTGAAATCTTTAATTTAATTCGCGCTCAGTTATTTACCTGTGTATTTCTTACATTAATATAATAACACAATGTTATGCTTTAGTGCTAATATAATATTATCATTGATTGACTGTGGTGTAGATTTTGTAAAGTTTTGTAAGTGTTGTGAGGATTTATCCTGCAGGCAGAGTACCAAGTTCTGAAAGCAATGAGCCCAGTGAAATCTCATGCACTGTGGTTTCAGGTCTCTGGCATTCCCATTTCATAAGGGTTGAGAGCAGCCTTCCACTGAAGTGAAGAATGTTAATAAAAGCTTTCTGCTTTGCTAAAGTACTTCTGTAATGCTTGTGGATACTTGATACCCTGAAGACTTCTGCCCTCCCTTTGGAAATATTCAAAACTTGGCTGGACAAGAAGCCCTGAGGAACTTTATCAAATTGAGACATGTTTTGAGCAAAGGGTCAGACCAGGTGCCCTCTGAAGTCCCTTTACCAACGAAATGCAATAAAATGTATTGGTTTAATTATTAGTTATTAATAATTGATTTAATGTGGTACATACTTATACTAAAGGAGTACAAGGATCCCAAAAGATACTGGAATAAATGAATAGTCCTGTGTAACAGAAATTCAATTTTTTTTCTTAGATTTTGTTTCAATGAGTTTAAATAGGAAAGTTCAAATTTCTGAGGATGTCAAATGTGGACCTGAGAAAATCTTACAAGTTACAGTGGGGTCCATACCTGAAAAATGCTTTCGGCAGTGATTACAAGACCACCGTGTCTTTTATGTAGAAAGAAAGAGACAGTATAGGCAGGTAATTTATAGCTGAGGTTGTTAAAGACAGTACTTCTATAGGATTGCTTGTGAGTTTACCCTTAGGACCATGAAGTTGCTTTGACATTTTGATTTTTCACGTCTGTCTCTGTCATGGTTTGTCACCAGGTATAATTAATTAACTAGTTCTTATTTGGTAAGAAAGTGAATAGTTACTAACCAAGGCATGCTGTCTCTTTCTTAATGGTTTGGGTTCTTTCCCTTAAAAGCATCATAAACATTGGTGGAAATTTACCCACGTTTCTATTGCGCAGTACATTGGTTATTTTTTCAAAGAGGAAGCTTTTTTACTTAGACCGAGAACGTTGTGACCAAGGCTGAGAGCCTTTTCCTTGATAAACACTAGCTTGGAAAACATTCTGTGTTCTCCATAGCATTCTTGCCAGGATTGGGTAGATGAAGAGGATTTCCTGTCTTTGACAGGAAAAAGGAATCATGCCAGCATGAAATGATTTTAAGGGATCCTTCTGAGATCTCGGAAAGCAGCATTCCTTCTCCTTGGTCACTTCATGATTTCTAAACATCTGTGTGTGTGAGTGCAGAGCTAAGTAGACATTTTCTTCTACATTGCACTGTCTGTGGATTTTTATCATGCAGATATCACACATTGCAGTCACATAACTAAATCTAAGCTGTTTTGAATAAAGCAGCTCATATTTGCTTTTCTGTATACTTATTAATGACAGAAAGAGAAACTCTTCTTCAAAGGCATGTTTCTGAATGCATGGCTTTAGCAAAAGCAGAGATTTTTGAAGAAGCTATTAAACCATCAGTTCGTCCAAGACAATATTATCCTGTTTTACCTTTATTGATCACATTCATTTGAATAAGATTCCTACCAGATCTGGGGAAGCAACAAACCATCATTGATGCTCTGAAATGCTCTTGTCTGTTCAGTAATTGCAGAGAGAACAGACACCGGCTGGTGTAGTTCAACACCACAGTTATATGAGCTTTACAATGGATGCTTGAGTGAAAAGTCTCATTTCAAAAGCTAGCTGTTTTTTTTTTTTTGCTTTTAGCTGTAAAATAATCTTAAAATGAAAAAGCATTTTTGATACAATGTTCTCATATCCTTCGAAGTGAGGCTTTTCCCCCACTTTCTCTTTAAACAGCAATAGAGGATATTTATAAGAACTATCATAGGAAAACTTAAAAGAAAGGATCACAGAGAGCTTTCTTTTACTGGTGCTATCTCTGTTTTGTAAAGTGTTTCAGTCTCCATTTTTGACTCTATCTTAAAGCTGTAAAGAAGCTCAGGCTATAAAAATGCACCATTTTATATGGTCCTAGAAGGACTAGAGAGGTTTAGGGATGGTATTGTGAATTAATGCCATTTATCTTTAGAGTCTAGTTTCTGACATCAGTCATTGTAAGTCTCTAATATCAGTTTAAACATCCTCTTTGCTCTGAAATGGTTTTGTTTGAATTTTTTCCTTTATTTTTAAATAAACATTCTGTCTCACTGATCAGGTAGAAAAAGAGGCAAGATTTTCTCTTCTCAGTCCCCTCTTAAATAATTATTTAAGAGTTAATCCTGTTCCATTGCATTTTTGGTTTTTTTCCCTCTTACGTACATAGTGCTGCATAAAAACCACATGTGCTGATACTCCCTGTCTAGGCTGTGTTTTAATTGAGAAGCCCTTTAAAGCTAAATGAAACCAGCTATTGCAGGTAACAGGATCACTGGTGTATCCTTATCTAGAACAATAAGGGGTTTTCCCACTTAGTGATTATCCTTCATTACTTGTGGGTAGCTGTCAGTATTCCGGAAGTTCCTCTGGCTAGTCCAAGTACAATACCAGCTTTTCAGCCATTTTTTCCAATGTGTTATCAAACACATTATCAGACTGGTTGTATTTGGGCATGTAAAACTGCACTACAATAGAGTGAAAGCTGCCTGTCTACATGCAAACAACCGAATGTTAAAGACATCAATGTGAGCTTTTGTCACAGCATCACAGAATCATTAGGGTTGGAAGGGCCAAGTCAGGGCCACCTAGAGCAGGTTACACAGGAATGTGTCCAAGTGGGTTTTGAATGTCTTCAGAGAGGGAAACTCCACAGCCCTCCTGGACAGCCTCTCCCAGTGCTCTGCCACCCTCAGCGTAAAAAAGTTCTTCCTCATGATGAGGTGAAACCTCGTGTGTTTTAGTTTATGGCCAGTGCTCCTCGTCCTGTTGCTGGACGGAGCTGAGAAGAGTCTGGCACCATCTTCCTGGCACCCACCTTTGAGATATTCATATGCATTAATGAGATCTCCTCTCAGTTTTCTCAGGACTAAACAGGCCCAGCTCCCACAGTCTCTCCATATAAGAGAGATGCCCCAGACCCCTGATCATCCTTGCAGCCCTCCGCTAGACCCTTCCCAGTAGCTTGTTTTGCTTTAGCTGAGGAGCCTCACTGCAGATATGGCTGAGAAGCAGACTACTCAAAAATGATCAGTATGTTGTTTTAAAAATAAATTCAGGGAAGTCTTTACTTTTAGTACGTGAAAGAAAATTAAATGCTCTAGGTCTGCTTCTTGACAATGTACAGTGAAATACAATGTGGAGGATATTCATATTGTATGCATTTGGCCGTTTCCATTATGAGCTTAAGGCAGTCACCTTGAGCATCTGCCTTCAGCTACCCACATAGCCTGGGAGTGAGAGGTGTGTGCTCCTTTAGAATGTGTCCAAATGAGGTGGTAGGGGAGCCCTGGTAGTGCTGTCCAGTATATCTGTGATATACATATGGCTTTCACAGGAAAATACTGGGTTTTGTCATAAAGGAGTTAGCAGTAGGCTCAGGACCATTTCTAAAGCAGGGATGATTTCTCAGCCTTTTTTGTCATCCCTTGATTAAAGCTCTCAGTTATCTGGCAGGAAAGGTACATCCAATTCAAAGGGAAGTTCACATAACATGAAATGCTGAGGATAATGATGGTGAACTAATCTCAAGGATGCATTAAAAACTCTTTTGGAAACGTGTCATTTTATGTTGCCTTTTCTCCACTGTCTAAAACCAAAATGTTTAATAATTTTTATCGTTAAGAGGGAATTCAGTCTTGAAAGTTAATCTCTAAGTGTCTTTCAGATACTGTATGCGTTAAAAATACTGCTGTTAAAAAGACATGGGTGGCCTGGCAGTACAGTGCCATTGACCTCGCATTGCTTCATCTGCACAGCCATTGATTTTTCTTTTTCTCCTCATTTTGACATTTCACATGATTTAATCCAAGATTCATCACTTTGGAAATGTCAAGTTTAAGGTAGGTTTTTTTATTGTTTGGGAAGAGTAATCTTTGAAATGGTTTGCTACTTATCTTTTCTCAGACAGTCAGCTAAACGCATCGGCACTGAATCAGCTCAGGACTGACTGAGTCTGTTTTTTATTCTTTCATAGTGTATTCCAGTGTGCTTTTTTACTGAGTAGCTAATTGTATTGAAGTCAAAGATAGCAACAGTATTTTGGATAGATTTCCAGCATCTCGGCACATTTCATGAAAAAAAGCTCTCTAGGGATAAAAGCCTTTATGCAGCATCACACTATGTGATGGGAAGGCAATAGAAAGCAAGCATGGAGCATACAAATGCAGTATATGTTATTGAAATAACAGATAGCGTTTCTTGACATTTATTCAGCACCTAATAATTAGAATTATAGTCAACAGATGCATGGGGCACAAAGAAGAGGAACCCGAGTGGAAACTGGCCATCTGAGCTTAGCAGAAAACTGTAAGCAGTACCGTGAACTTGAACTCGCTGATACAGAGCTGGTGCAACTGCCTGGATCAGCTTAATTGCGCACTGCTTTCTAGATGGAACATCTGACTGAAACCTTAGTTTCCAAAACACAGTGCAGCCTGGAATGTACTTACAATGGGTGCTCCAACACAGGCTTTAAGTTCTGAATGGCTGCTGAAAATAAAACAGTGTTTGTTCACTGCATCATCAAACCATCAGAGCCACACACCAAACCCATTAAGAGATGTGTGTGCCACAGATCAGAAAGCAGAGAGGAGGTGGCCATCAGAAAAATGCAGAGGCTCTCTCGTGTATAGGATTTTGACACAGAACTGGAATCAGAAGACATCTGGCTCCCAGGTCAACCTAGGGAGATTGCTTGCTGCCTCACTTTCTTCCATTGCTGTATTATTTAGCAGCCCCTGTGACAGCCTTGCTCCACTGCCAGGCAGATTTGCTGCCCTTGTGCCATGCTGGAGCTGCTTACTTGGTTCCTGTGACAGCCTAAAAGCACAGGGCTGGTCACTCCTATAGAAACCTGATTGCTTGCATCTTGGTGCTGCTCCAGTTGTTGCTGGTCTCTGGTGTATGGAAGTTTTTTCTTTGTAAAGATCTGATCTGGAAAGTGATTTTTATTTCCAGGTCATACCCCTCACATTCTCATCTTTTTTACTGACTTTTGTGTATCTGACAGAATTTGTTCAGTCTGCTCTCTCTTTATATCGCAGCTCCTTGTAGTATATACTGCATCTTTGTCCTACTCCACAACACAGCATCTTGCCTCAAGCTGAGGCTGGCTACTGCTTGTTCCCTTCAGCATCATTCTTGCTGTCCTTGCCAGCCTGTTACTCCCTAATGAGCAATGTTATCTTGACATTACGTGGAAATTTTCCCTTCAGGGTTAGTGAGGGAGGAGAGAGAAGTCTCACCCAGAGCAACCCGGTGTTTTAAATGTCTTGGTGGAAGGTATATAGGCAATATAATAAACAGGGTATGGAAAATGTCTTTTGAAACACTAAAGTGTGTATGGTTTATGTATACTATGGGGGAGCTGAAATTAACGTGGTGATTTATGCGAGCAAAAGCTGTCAAAAGAACCATGATAAAGCATTTCAAAGAAGATACTGTCTCAGTGGGATGAAGGTCTATTAATTTTTGAAAGGCTTGTCTGTTCTTTGTCTATTATGTAGCTAATATTACCTAGGCATGGCAGTAGCTGCATAAAGCTTTGTCCAGTCCCTATGTCTTCATCATCTTACTATGCAATACGCTTGTTAGGATCCAATTTTCTTCAGTCTTGGTGATTCAAACCTTCTTCTGTTAAATCCTACTAACATTCTCATGACATTAAAGAGATACCCCTAAGCAAATAAGTTAATATTCTGTAAAAGAAGTTAATCTAAATTTGAAATACAAGATTTCATGAACTGCTGGCTCTAGTACACCTAACATTCCGCCCTTTGGTGAGATTATTCAATTTCTTACCTGGAGGTTTCATAGGTACGAAGAGTGAGGTGTTTCTCTTCATAAAAAGCTTTCATCATACTCAGTTGCATCAGGTTTTGGCAAGTCAGATTGATGTTTATTTAATGATTGTTCATATACAAACTGAACTACCTAGTTGTCTCTGCCACTATTCCATTAATATTGACAGTACCCTCATTTCTGTGTACTTTGTGGGTTAATGTGGAAACAAAGTTATAGCTAGTTGAGTAACCTGCATGCATTTTCAAACCAGAAAATACATTTATTGAAGATCAATTTAATAGTAGTAGTACCATTGCCGTAGTAAATGTTTCTGTTTAAAATCCCAGAAAAACCTTCCTCTCTCCTGTATACTTGATGAGAGGCTAGATAGCAAGTCCATTCAAAATGAGACTATGAACATGATTTATGTTTTCATAAACTATTGATGTCTTCATAAGTTGGAACTGGCACAGCAAAGGGGAAATTCAAGAACATTCTGAAAGCTAATCAATACCCAACAGTAATAATCTTACATTTACTCACTTGTCAATGTGGGAAAGTTTTCCCTCTATAAAAACTGTTTTAGTAGCTGTATTGCTTTTGTAACATTAAAGGTAGCAGTATTTGAGGCTTAGCTTATATTAACATGAAAAGCAAGGCCAGTGCTGGGGCCAGTGTTTTGAGTTCCTGCACTGACCCGTCAGCATAGTTTGACTCTAATGCAGATCTTCAAAGGTCCCTCAACCCAAACTATCCTGTGGTTCTGTGATTTATATCAGACCTGCTACTTTATAGCACTTAGAGTGTCTTATCTACCTATCAGAAGTTAAATGGCACTGTCAACCTCTATAATTTTTATTGTTAGTTTTATATTTGTGGTAATTTCTTTTATTTTTATCTGAGAAATGTTTAATACATAATGTTTAATGAAGAACATCCTCTGAAAAACAAAGCAAAACAGTCTTTTGTATTTTATTAAATGATCTTAAAGTTTGCTTTTAAAGTAACATTGTCATTGCCGATAGATTCCGAGTATTTCTATTTAAATGGCTGCTTCTTGCAGTATTTTACTGCTGCCACTACTGTTTCTAGCCGTTGCTCGAGCAAATGCATCTTACAAACCAAAAGACACAGTACTGCTGTGAGATGCAGGGAATGAATGCCTTTGAAATGGTACGTGAGCTGGATGTATATGGAAAAGAAAGAAATACTTTGGTGTGCTGAAATTAACATTTTGTGGAAAAATAGAGTTTCTAATACTAATATATTTCTCTACTAGGAAAAGTGTTGCAAGACAGAGATAAACAATGAAAAAGAATGAGGGAGGAAAAACAAAATAAGGCTGCATATGCCCAGCACTGACTTGAGCTCTTATCAGTTGTGACAGCCATGCAGTCCATGCATTGTGTGCCATTTTAAAAAACAAGAAAGCCTCCAGTGAGTGCATCTGCTGTCTGATTGATATTCCTGAAGGCCCCATAGTAGGTGAAGCTAGTAAAAGTGGGTCAGCGCAGTGATGTGCACAGCAAATGGATAAAAAGAGTTTGTTAAATGAACATGTTATCTCAGCATTTTCGATTGTAAGAAACAGTTCTTAATCATGAGATTTGTAGTTGACCACTCTTAAAGAAATACATTTGATGCCAGATCTTGAACGAAGAGGGTGACAAGAAAAAGAGCAAGAGAAATTTACTCTGCTTTTTGTAATTACTGGCTACTTTGTGATCATGTAGGATAAGTATTATCAGTTACATTATTAAATGTGTCCAGTAAATCGTTTCCTTACACTTTCTCTTTGTCATTTTGAAGACAAAAGCCGTGTTTTTCAGAACAATTGATGGTATTTTGGAAGCTATGGGACAGTATTTTAAAGTAGAGTTTCTTGAATCGGTTGTGGTGAATTATTCCTGACAAAAAGGTTGACAATTTCCTGCAAATAAAATGTTTCTGAATAACAGCATTGCACTGATCTCCAGTTCAACTTCAACCTTTTTATTCTGTGGTATTTATTAGATTAGCAGATTTGAGACTGCAGATCGAAGATGATATTTTCCTGTATGTAAATACATATTTATGCTATTCCTTTATCAGCATCTCTACACCAAATTCTAGTGCAAAACCACAAGGTGAAGAGCCCTAGCTTACTAGTTTCTGAGACTGTCCTTGACCAATACAAGTAGTTAAATATAAAATTTAAGTCCTGAGATTTTACATTTGAGGTTTGGGGTTTTTAATTCCACATTTGCTGTTCAACATAATGTTAACTCTTCTTCAGAGCAGAGTGAAAGACTTTTTTACATGCTCATTTGATCATACCATGGCTTCGAAATAAACAGTAAGCAGTTTCTTAATGTCACAATGTATGCCATCGCAGCATGTGTTTGTTAAACAAATAGTTGTACTGTGCAGAAGAGAATTGTCTGAAATGCAAACAAGGACAGGTTGAATAGAGCCTTTCCTTTAAAAGTCCTCCTCAGAAAGAGATGTGGGACTTGGAAGGGGGGCATGAAAAGGCTGGAATAGTATTCTCTGAAAGGATGGACAAGATATATAACCCCATCCTCCCTGTAAGAAGTCAGGGAGGCAGTGTATGCCACAGATGCAAGGCAGGACTGCAGAGGACTAAGCTGGTTGCTGGCACTTTCTTCTACTTAGGGCAGATATTCTTTTGATAAGAAATCTGACTTTCTGCTAAATGAAATTGGAAGAAGTCTTGGAACAAGCATTCCTTAATGAATACTTTATTGGCTCCATCTAACCTCATCCCGCACATATACATCCCTCATATATAGGGAGGGCTGTGCTTCTCTTCTAGCACACTGGGAAGTCACTTCAAAAGTAGAAGGCTGTGATGGTGGCTCTTTGGCAGGCATCAGTTTATTTAAAAAAGTAATGAATTTCCTTGAATAAATTATTGCTGATTCTCAGATGAATTCACAAAGTTGTGGTCTAATTAGCTGTGTCCATCTAATAGTTGTCTTTGTTGGTGAATGCCAGGACAAGCAAATAAGAGGCAAACATTCCAGTGCTACAGAACTGTATAAACTGGTGTCATGGCTTAAACCATGACAACTGGTGATCAAGTTAAGCTCTTTTCTAACAAATTCAGTGAGGACTTGCAAAAGTAAAAGATAAAAATAGAATACTAATGTGATATAAAGCTAAATAATGCATCTGTCATCACTGTCAAATGGGGCAGAAATACAGGTCTGTGAATTTACAAATGCGTTGTATGTAGCTTCCAGCAGTCGGCTTTCTTAGAATGAGTAGGAGCAGCAGTAGCATACTTCACATATGTGAATTACATTAGACATAACAATTGAGTCATGTAGCAGGTTCTAATTGTGAAATGCTATCTGTAAGAAAACAAAGACGGCCTTTGGGATGAATCTGAAAGATGAGGTGTCAGGGAAAGAGATCCGTCCTGGCATGTACTATAGTTTCTCCTCTAGGGTGGTAATTTGAAGTAATGAGTAGTCCTTATTGAATGACCTTGTACATCTGCTGTGCTGCCTGTTCAATCTGTAGCTCACTTTCCATCAATTGCACTTTTAGTACAATTAAATGTGCCATCATAAAGCCCTAAAAATGAACAACACAATCGCTGCATATGTTCATAGCTATTTAGCCTGGGACTGGGAGGGTGGCAGAAGTCCATCTTAAACCTTCCGTTCGTGCCAAAGTGCAATTTGTTGATTGAAAGATGCTAGCTGATAGAGCTGGAAGAGGATGGCAGGATTTGCTTAGCATGCACAGAAGCCCACAGAAAACAATTTGAGATTGGAATGAGTGCTTGAGCCAACGTGCTGCTAAGAGGCCACCTGGATGGTAGCAAGTAGAACAAAATGCCCTTTCCCTCTCTACACCCACCACCCCATTCTAGGCAATTTAAAATCCTGTACCAGCATAGCATGAATAAAAATATGCTGCCATGTCGACAACAGAGAGACATGCCTATTTTGTCAGAACAAAGATATCAAAGTAAGAATAGTTTTGACAGGTTTTGTTTTCACATGGGTTCTGGTAGAGCCAGAGTCTTCTTTGTATGCATATTTATCATTTGGTATATATTATTAAAAGCTTAATTCCCCTCGAAGCCAAAGTGAGCAGCATCACCTTACAGGTGATGTAAAGATAGAGCATCATGCCACAAAACTGTTTGGAGGAATTTCCCTAGGGCTGCTGGGTGGAAATGTGGCAGGCACTTTGCTGGTTGAGGTGCTGTTCCTCCTGGAGGCACTTCCCAGCTGTCTGTCACCTGTCACCACATTGCCACCAGTGGTTTGCCCGCAGCAGAGGAGCAAGTACCCATCTCCTCCTGGTCCCATCTCATACTCCCTGTGCTTGCCATAGCCATGCCTTGGAAACAGGAAGATTCATCTACCTGGAGTCGTACAAGACCCAGGAAAGAAGTGATGGCAGCGTAGAATAAGTAATGCATTTGAGCAATAAATCAATTAATAGTATTTAGAAGGTTGTATTCCTATGCGACACTGAGCTAAAAATAAGGAGGAAGATAGAACAGTACTGGTCAAGTAACTACTTGGAGATTTAGGAGTTTGAAACCTTTAGCTACATGGGACATAAGTTCATTCCAATTTTGCACACATCCCTACAGTATTTATACAACAGACTGCTGTTATTTAGAACAACCACTAAACAGAGTTGAAAGGCTTGGATATTGGTGATTCCCAGGTTATTCTTAATATTTTTAAAGTTTTAAATTTAAGAATAATTTCAGAATTTTGTAGTGATATGTAAAGAAGCACTGTAAATTTTCTCCACTATTCAAAATTCCAGAAATATTCTGGTTATTTTTATATTTCTCTGCACTATTACTGGCCGATTTGACGATGTGCCATCTTCAAACAGAGTACTCCTAGAAAGGCCAAAATAAGCCATGTGAAAAGAAAAATAACTAGACTATTGAGACAAAATCAGTTCTATTTTCTTCAGTTGTTGATTGATTCCACCAGTAGCATGTTTGTTCACAAGAGTAAGCCATACAGTTTTGTATTGTAGTTGGACACATTGAGATAAATAAGTAGTCTTGCATGCACTTGCTTTTAAAGTAAGCAATGTTTAGTACATTTATTGGTTAACAATTATGGACTCTGATCTATACATAGCTTAAAATCCTTTTTTTTTTTTTTTTCATTATTCATTCACAACAAAAAGATGTTTCAAGGAGTAACTAATATGACTTTCCACAAGTTTTAGGGAACCTTACATGTTCTGTCTAAGAGCTTTTCAGTAAATTGGTGAAACTCAAGGGAAGCCATCTGACATATCTCTGCATTCATACTGTTACACTTACCACGGGACAAGAAAACTCAGTTTAAACTTCCAAAGAAGTCTTGTGTCTTTATTTTCCATTGCATGATGGTAGTGTAATCATGAATAGAAAATGTGGGGTAAGAGGGATTTTTGTTTTTAGTTCTTTACATGCTGAGCCATGTCCCCATTCTAAGAATAGTTTGTAATAAATGTACGTGTAGACATGACAACAAAAAATGTAATCTGTTGTAAAGCTACCCAGGAGCTGCCCATTTTTATGCATTTTTAAGTTCACATGCCAGGCAGACTTAAAACCTCTTTGGCGTTTTGCTTCCTGGACACTTTGGACCAAAAATCAGTCCCTGTATAAGTGATCCATTAAACTAGTGTGGGTACAGCATATAAATGTGTCACTGTGGGCAATGACACATCCATCAGTAGTGTGGCTGACAGCCTGACATGTCACCCTCGTCTCTCAGCTTGCAGACGCTTACCCACCTGCAAGCAAAAATGATTGTAGGTGGCTTTCAGTGCACAGGCAGGGCAGGACTCAAGCTCATGTCTCTGATTCGGTTGCAACATGCCTCAGGCACTTTGCTGCCAGAACACAGATGACGCAGCCTCAGTCTCTACATATTTTCTGTTTGATTAGTGGACAAACATGCTTATTATTTTTTGACCTGTGGAAAGAGACTCCTTATTTTGTGTGCTTTAGGACTTAGTGAATAGTCAAGGTTTTTTGATTTGCATCCAGACTAAATGTGCTACACAAACTTTATTAAGTCATAAATCTTGTCGTGTAAGTTTTTCAACTCTGTCCTGTCTTTACTGAATTAAATGGTTGTTGTTTTGAGAGTGATGAACCTCAACAAAAAGTCATGTTAAGGAGTATAGCTCATACTTAGAAGTAAAAGTAAAGAAGAAAGTAAAGTCTCAGCCACTCTAAGACTTACAAAAAGGATCAGTCTTGTGGTATATTAATTTCAGACCCTACTTTGTGTGATGATAAAAATCCTCAGGCATTGCAGATGTTTCTTGGATACACCATTCATACAGGTGCACTAATATTTCAGCTTACCCCATTTCTGTTGGTACAACTCCCTGCAGACATTGTGTAAGTTACATTACAGCACTTCCCTCCATAGGATCTTTCCTCCTTTGCTGCTACAACAGTCACAATATCTTGAAGTCTCTTTGGGCCTGCATTTTCACTCATTCAATGTACATCTTGCAGTCTTTGCTCATCCTTAGTCCCAGAACATAGGTGACATGGTGCAGACAATTCTCCCTGTGGTACTGACCATCCCAGAGCAGTTTGTCCACTGATGAATCTGCCCCAGGCCAGGGAAGCAAAGCAAACAGCCAAATGCATGTACCCATTATTAAGAAATTCCCACATTTTGCTGACCTGTCTGCCCAGCAAATTACCTTCTGGTTGACTGGTTGGCTGTCCAAAGAGTGGATGAGCAGTGGTTTGCTAACTGCCTGACTATACGGGTAGCATACACTACCTCAGCTTACTTACAGATTAGCTGGAGGATTACATTGTGTGTTGTACATAGGATCAAGTGAAAGTGTGGTACAGTTTGGGTTTACTTGTATATCTCAGTCCTGTGTCTTCATGCATGTTTAGGACTTTGCCAGTGTATGATAAACTGGCTCACTTCCTGCAAAATACCTGCTGAATGCATGCAGGTGGACTCCATGCTGAATAAATCTACAGATTCTACCAGTTGTGCCACAGGTTGTGCAAATCCACTACAGTATGCAAGGTGAAAGCAGTTTCTCCATCACACACAGTAGATTCAGTGGGAAGACAACAGATTTATCATCACTACATGCACACACAAAGATCAAAACACACCCTAAAAATAATAAGATTCTTCTTCAAGCTACTAAATACAAAACCAAGCCAGGCAGTAACCCTGGTCTCTCATGCATTCATTTTCTATTCCTGTTGATGGTGCAGAAGTGCAGCTGTATTGGATCACACCACTGGTCCATCTGGCCTTATATCCTCTCTCTGATGGTAACCAAAACCTGAAAATTAGAGATAAGAAAGATAACAGAAAAGGTTTACAAGATGCATTCCCTGAGTGCTCACCTAGCTTCTGACAAGTGTCCTTCAGGGACTTCCTTAACCCAGTAGCAGTTTAAAAATTTATTATTAAATACATGCTAAAAAAGGAATCTGCAGCATCACTTGGCAAGGAGTTTTGCAGCTTAATTTCACGTTTTATTAAGAATCACATCCTTTCGGTTTTGCTTGACAGTGTTGTTGCAGTTTTTATGCTGCAAGAAATGGGATCACCCCTTATGTTCTCTGTATTATTCACAATGTAACTGTTGCATCCTCCTTTTCAACTGGGAAAGGCCAAATCTTTTGTGGAATCACTTGTGTGTAAGTCATTCCACAACTTTGGTGTACTAACTATATATCCCCAATGCAGGGGGGTTGGAAACAGATTTAAGGTCCCTTCCAACCCTAACTGTTCTGTGATTCTATGATCTGTTTTCTGGATCCTGTCCTGTTCTAATATGTCAATTTCGAGATGAGACCAACACTGCATACAATATTTAAAATGTATTTGAAATGTGACCTCATGACATGGCAGTATGAGGTTCTATTTTGTTCTCTTTTCCTTTCTTTGCAAGCCCTAAGATTTTGTTTAATTATTTCTGTTGAGCTCAGAGCTGGCTTTTTCATCAATTTGTTTATTACAACTCCAAAATCTTGCTTCTGGGTGGAAACAGTCAGTGGTTTTGTGAATGTGGATTAAGGGTGAGACATTCCTACCGGTTGAGAAAAGAGAACTCAGTGTTTTATAGGCTTTTCCTTATCCGTATATTTTTGTGAGCAAAATTCATTAGCATTTATGTCAGTACAGATATTTGTAGCTTGTGTGGAAGACTTAGCTTAAAGTTAAAATGAATGCACAGATATAGCGATAGACTGTTTTAAATATACAATTGCACACATCATAGCTACATTCCTTCCACTCTTCTGTTGTGCAGTTTCAACAACCCAACAGTGCTTGAGGGACAAATTAGAATCATAAAGTACACTGAAGTACTAAAGTACTCTTTGCATTAGCACAGAGGCAGGGTATGTTTGAGAAAGTGTTTGGCAATTAGCAAGTCCTGGTGGGGGGAAGAGCAACATTTGTCTTACTCTTCTGATCTCTGCAAACAGAACCAGGAGGTACCTTGCATCTCAGCTCTTTTCAGTCTAGCCACTGAGAAGCGATGCAGAGCATGGACCAGATAGGCTGAGGTCATAACACTTTTAAGATGCATCATTATATAATCTTCAGAAGAAGTTTTATTGCTATATTTCTCCTGTAGAATGGGCTTTTGTTATGTCCTCTAAGGTCTTGTTTCACTGCTTGAAAAGTTAACGGTGCGGGATATTTTTTGGAGGAAGGCAAAGTAATCTGTCTCTGAGCCAGCAGCACTAAAAGACAAAATCCCATACATCTCCTGAGGGTGTGTTTCCGAGCCGGAGTTACTTGGTGCAGCACCAAAGAAGGTGTGCAGTGTGTGCAAATAACTTCAGACATATAAGCTTCATTCTCTGCATCTCCACCTGGAGGCACTATCTGCCTGCACTATATATAAAGGGTCCTGATGCTCCTAACTTTAGGTGTTCCTATAGAATTACATGCCTAAAGTAAGTGAGAGTAGGTGATCTGAACACCCTGGTGTAAATATAATGGGAATTGACCAGCAAGTGAGGACTGATAATAACCACTGACAAAGCTGTTACAGCTAGAGGAGTTCATTCTGAGAGCAGCCAAATCCTCTGTCAGACAAAGCCAATGAATTAATTATCAAAACAGCCTTTCTTCCTCAAGATTTTATGCATTCATTCGAAGTGGAGACTTTTGGAAGGACTTTTCGGGGGAACATCAACTTGCATAATGTGAACATTTAAAAACCCAATCACAATATATCTGACCACCCATGGCATGAGTAGTTAAGTCAACACCACAAAGACTTTGTGATCATGATCATTACTGAAGCATAGAAAATTCTGATTTATGGCAGAGTTAGCATGGTGGCTCAGCAAATTATGTGGGTTCTTCAAAATGATAACAAGTATATTTTAGGATGAAAAACTGCAATACCTGAACAGCCCATTTATTTTCATTAATACTTGCCCACAAGGTTATAAACACAGAATTATTCTGTGCAAACAGAATATTCTTTTAAGAAAACTATATAAAGTTATTGTGTATGATTTGTTGATGTTTTTAAACGTCCTTTTTGATTGCATTTTACTAACCCTTATTTTCTGAATGTCTATGTTTATGGGAGTATATAAAGAAGTAGATCTGGAGTGTGTATGTGAATTCGTCAGGACCCTCTCATAGCTGTGCTAGGGTAGTATCCTTTACATGGCATTCAGGGAATTGCTACATGCATGGAGGGTGATTTTTCCCCTATATCAAAGATTCCCTTAGTTGTTACTCTATTTCAGTGGTTGTTTTGCACATGTTTCACCATATGTTGGAATACAGAGGGACTGGAGATGTGTGTCTATCGTAGAATGTTGTAAGACAAATGTGGCAGAAGCAGAGATCATTGCCATTTACTGAGATATGGATTTGAATCAGGGGATCTTACTCTTCAGGTTTGTTTGTCTGCCAGAGAAATTTAAATATCTGTGTGAGCACATTAATTTCTCAAACTTTCCAGTCAAACCGCAGACACGCAATTGAATTAATTAAGGAGGATTTGAAAGGGGAAGATTGACTTAATAATAAGATTAAGAGGGTAAGCAATATTTTGCTCATAAAAGCATTATCTTGTGGCTTATTCCAATTTAGCAATATTGTTTGTAAACAATAGTACAATACCAGTGTCTAACCCTAATGGCATTTAGCACCCGTGTGTACTTAAATCAGCTGTCAGTTTGAAAGTTGTGTGAGTTCTCAAGTTCTGCATTCGTATATGCTGTGGATTGCCTCTGTTTTGACAGCATTAAGGACTTTGGACGCGTGACATAACTCTAAATCTCATTCTGAGGATCAGGCACTTAAAAGTGAGACCCTGAAGCACTCAGCTCCACATCACTTGTGTACTGTATAGATAAAAGCCATTATTTCTTATAGACAACTACTTAAGCTGCATAGCTGGATGTTTTCTCTCTGTAGAATTTCTGCAGCTTAGGAGACTATTTAGAGATAGATAAAAGCTTATTCCAGAGGAGAGCTCTACATAACAAACTTGCCATTCTACTTGGGACTCAGTTAAACAGAAGGCTTTCTAATCAGATAGTGCTTCTGAATTTCAAAAGTTTAATCCATTACTTCCTCTCTGGCAATAAGAAAAAAGGGGCACCTATGCAAGAAAATCGGAAAGCTATCAAATGGTACTTCTCCTACGTACTCTTCCGGCTCTCAGTAGTGATTGGTAGCATGCTGGTTAATAAGGCATGTTTTCTGTTTCTTGCCTGAATATCTATCAACTTCGTAACTTCTTGGAGGCTACAAAACTTACAGTCCTCTTTACAAAATGAGCAGTTCAAGCACTGCATGTGTCAGCATGTCACCTAGACTTTGTTTCTTGGATGAGAAGAGGTGAAGAGAAGGACAGCAGTGCTCAGCTTCTCTCCTCAAACCATCCTGCTTTTCCCTTTTGTAGGAAACACCTTTGTCATGCTGGTTTGGCATAGGGATTGAGATGAAGAATGGACTTGGAAAAAACCTACAGGGTTTTTAATGGGCAGAGTTCAGCATGCAAAATGTTGAAGAGCAGAAAAACTGGTTAAGACAGTGCCAATAGCCAAAGGAGTGTAATAGAGAAGCTCTGAGAGTTCAGAGGCTCTTGCTAAGAGGGCAGTTTTTGGAAATGAAAACCAGGTTTCCTAAGCTAAGTGATGCACTGATCTGGAAGTGTCAATGCTCAAGTTTCTTTCTTACCTGGATCTGTGTCAGGAGGTTGCCTGTCAGTGCATAGGCATAGATATGTGTAATAAGTATAAATCACAGGCTTCTGAGCTGGAGCAAACTATCTAATAGTTGAAGAAGCTTGCCTTTTGAGAGGTTATTCCCTAACTGCCCAGAATTCCACAAACTTTCCTTTGAAACATCTTTTACTGCCATTATCTGATCTAATTTCGAGGCTGCTCTGTTTTCTTGGTGTTTCAGTTTTTATACAAGTCAGAAGGATGGAAACTCTTTAGGCAGGGGGCAGGAGTGTGTCTTCATGAATATGAGACTCAGTGTTCTTGAAAGAGAAAAACAGAAAAAATGCTTCTTTTTTTTTTCCCCCCAAACACATTGAATACTAGTGTGACATGTTTTCAGAATATGTGAGTACAGTAGTCCAGGAAGAGCCTCTGCTCCTTCTGAGCTTCAGATCCTAGACACAATGGAAGTTAGAGGTGAGAAAGTCTATCCATCCATTCCACCTGAGTGCTGTTCGCTTTTAGGATTGATTTGCCCTGATGCCTCAAGTGTCATTGCTCTATCCCACACCTTGAGAACTATCCTTAGACTCAGAGGTGTGCAAACATCCCTGTACTCTAACTGATAGAAGACGTAAATGCTTTCTGACTACAGAGTGTGTTCACTGATATTTTGTCTGTGTTTTCTTAATAACTTGACTGTGCTACTTCTCTTCATTAATTCTCTGCCATTAGCAAAAAGCAGGAGAGAATTACCTTTGTAGACTGCTCTTATTTGCACATAAGCAGCACGCATCATCTTTCCTTAATCTCACCTCATGAATTTCCTATTAATTGTTCTTTTCCAGTTCTTTATATCTTTCTGTGGTATTTCCAGCACAGCTCTAACCTGACGCAGTATTTTCTCCAAAGAGTTAATCAGGCTGAGCTACTGCAGATGTATTAGTTTCAATTTACAAGCTAACTGGCTAACTGAAATACCTGAGTTACCTATGTTGAGTCATAGAGAAACACCCAACTGAGAAAACCACTTTGATATGTTGGCATATCTAATATAACTTTTGCATTGCTCTGGAGGTCACCTTTAAAGATCTGTTGCTGATTTGTACTAAGCTTCTGTGCTAGTAGTAGGGATGCAAGTACTGAATGCTGTGGCTGAAACTGGGGATACATTTGACCTGCCATCTCAAGATGTAAAGTCCAGATGTAAATAGGCAGCACCACTGGGCAGTCTGTGCCACCCTAAGATGGTGGCTATGATAGTATGATAAATTGCCCTTTGGAGCTGTCTTGTCTCCCTCTAATTACAGAGGGAAATCAAGATAACTTGCCAGAACGTAAACCCAGTTTTTAAATTGTCTGAGTCAAATAAATTAATTCCACCCTACTTGACTAGAAATTGACCGCCTAACATATGTTGGATAGTAACAGTGCTTTGCAGTGATTCATGTCATTAAGTATAAACCATTCACCTGCTGGTCTTCTAGAAATGTTTCTCATTGTCTGTATGACAAAAAGGGTCTGCTTTTGTGTGCATAGGTCTACATATTAAAGACCTATGCGCATCAACTCATTCTGGTCTATGAGAAAATGAACATGAGCTGCAGAGTGCGCTCACTGCCCAGAAGGTCAAACGTATCCTGGGCTGCATCAAGAGGAGTGTGACCAGCAGGTCGAGGGAGGTGATCCTGCCCCTCTACTCTGCTCTTGTGAGACCTCACTTGGAGT
>JASSUY010042655.1:0-21544 GCA_032466535.1 Forpus xanthops
TATAAACACTGGTGTTATCAGCACTGTTCCCAAGCCAAAAATCCAAAACACAGCGCTACACCAGCTACTGTTTAAAGAGGAAAGATGACTGCTGCTGCTGAACCCATGACAGATCTACACTTAAACATGATTAAAAAAAAAAAATCTTCTGATTGTAAAACTATAACAAATGCACTGTTTTTTTTTAAAAAAAGATTAATTCCTCCTTCTCTAAATTTCAATCTTCTACAGTAATCCATCTATTTAAATATATTTATAACCCTAGTCATTAAGCTTTAATTTAATTCAAAACTCAGACCATTCAAACTGTAGCTTTGCTGCTTACATTGACCACCATCCCAGAGATAACAGAATAACAAGTCAAAACATGTATTGAAGACAACAATATAACACCATATAAGTGTAGCTGATTGACCCTGTAGGGGAGTTTATGACTCAAAATAAAAGAATCCTCCATGTTCTCAACAGCTCTAAGCTACACTTCCAGAGGTAACATAACTGGATTTGTCTTTTACATGTGTCTTTTCCTAAGTGCCAACTGACCCTAAATATTCATTGTTTACATTATATTGATATTCATTGTGTTGATGCTTTTGCAGTGTTTTACTGCTGCAGAATTCTCCTCAGATTTTTTACTGATGGGCAGAGATCTCTCATCTGTTGTTTTCCCTCTAGGCAAAACTGTACTCTAAATTAAAGTTTCCTGCAGAAGAGCAATATTACTTATTATATACCTGTGGAAGTTCAACCTTGCATGCAATCATCAGGTATTCATATTTTACAATGTTCTTCCCCACAGTATACAAAACTAATCCCTCTTTTTGAGTTAGTTTATGATTAAATAGATGTGGATTAAACTGCTTCTGAAACCACTTGTTTGTTAAAATATAGATGCATGTTCTTATGCTCTAAGCAGAACACTTGTCTCAGCTTTCAGTAGTTATTTGTGGTCTGCTTCCCCGTTGACATCCAGCAGATACTTCAAAAACATAAGCTACATTAAGACATTGTATCAAATCACTGAATGAAACTGCATATAGTTGTTAGATGTTCTGTCCTAACAGTTCCTAATTTGCTCTTAATCATGGATCAGAAAGGAAATGTAAGAAGGAGAAGATCCCTTATCTAGATTCTTCACCATCTAAAGAATGAAAGACTTAAAACAGATCACAGCTCAGCTGCTACAAAAATGAAAGGATACTCCACACACATAGATCTGTACTTCGACTGTCATTCCCTTTTGTATCAGTTCAGTCTTACTAATAAATTTATCTTTTGCTACTTTCCCTTCCAACTCACCATTCTACCATCCTCTGTCACACGATACTTTTGTTTTTATTGTCTTAGTTGTTGCTATTCCATTTCTGTTGTACTAAGCTGGGGCTTTTACACACTTTTTCCAAGTGATAAAGTCAAGAGTAAATACTAATAAAATTTACCTGTTTATGTGGGTAACCCAGTATGTGCTATCTGACAGCGAGTTTATTTTTACTTAACACGTAAATGCAGCTCCCAGTTCTGAGCAAAAGTATTACTCGTTTCTTTCTAGTGTAAATGGCAGTGTTGCCTACCCAACTCACTGCCCACATCCATTATCAATGAAGATCTGTTCTCAGCATACATAAAGCAATACTGTCCCCAAGACCCCAGATCATATCATTCTACTTTTCTAGCCTTATTTCTGTCTTTTATAGCTTTGCAAATCCCTAGTTCCTTGAAGCTCAGACATTCATAAAGCAAACATCCACAAGGGACAAGCTATACATCATGTTATGTAACATAACAGTGTCAACTACCACTCAAAATCAGACCTATGGTATTTCTTGACAATATTCCAATTCAAACTTCTAATTCTGAAGTAGACTTGAGGCAGTGGAGAACAGTGGCCAAACCCAAATTCATACCTAAACCTAGATGTCATTGCGAAAGTCCCGCACTTTACGCACTGAGTTGGGGCATACTGTTGAATTTCGTATGAAGCAAAAATACATTAATCAAATGCAATTCTCCATTTTGATAAAAAATATTCCAACAGAACTCTTATGGAAATGAGATTATAAATTAAGTAATCCACAAATTCTTTTTTTGTTCATTCTTTCTGTGCTAAAATGCTGTAGTACACTACAGGGCAATTTTTACTGTGCCACTGATGTTTTCTTGGGCTTGACCTAAATTTCTGGCATGTAAAAGCTATACTAACTTTCTTAGTGTCACTTCCATGTAAATTTAGCTCAATATATCTCTATTCTCTCTCAGTCACCTCTATTTCTACTTTTGCCCCTCACATATCCATAGTAATCTCTCAAAAAACTCAGTAAGAAATGCCATTTGTGTGGTGTATGTGCAATCCCAGCCACACACAGAGGGGTTCCTCCTGAATTAATAGCGAGTGGGGAACATACCATGCAAAGTAAGTGTGGATAGGATGCAAATGAAGTAAACAGGCACACTGACTGAGTCTTGCATGCCGTGAAAAAAATAAGCAGGTGGATGCAGGTATATGGACAACCTGCTTTCCTTCTCTCTTTAACTTCAACAGCTGTGAACAAGCAGCTCTAGACTTGCTGGATAGCAATTCCATACTCAAAAGCAGCTGTATGTATGGTAGAACTAATCCAGCTGCTAAACTAAGTAGAAAACAAATGTTTTATTGTAAGTCTAACTTCATGATCTAGTTAGGTTTTTTAGAATATCTTCAGATTTAAGATATTATCACTTTAGCATTCTTCTCTGAATAATCATAATTTTTATAAAAGGGGGAACTACAATAATATGATCTGCAAGTCAGGAAAAATTATGTGCAGTTCTGATGGTTTTACTATATTCTTAGTACCAATCTTTTTTCTCAGCTGAACACTTAAATCCTGAGCTCTGGATCCACAGGTCTAAAACCTGCAGCTGCTCCAAGGTACATTGGTTGAGGCAGCCATAAGCTCACCAAATTGAGCTTGCACACTTCAGGAAATGCCACAACTGTGGCTGCTCTTGCAATCTGTCCTTATCTCTGATGACACACAATTTTCAGGACAGTCTCTAAATTATACAATTCTGTACCTTATTTTCCTCAGACATAGGGTGTATCTCACATAGTGACTTAGGTAATGTCTTACGGGAAGCTAATTTTGTACAGAAGCTATTACAAGCCTCTTTTTATTACAGAATGTGGTGGAAGATCAGTTAAAGGTCTGCTACTATGGGCTTAAGGGAAGAAGTGTAAAATCAGAATTCAAACAACTGCAGGGAGACAACAGCACGTATACAGGGATGGGAGTAGTACCAGGAGTAGGAAATCCAGAAGGCATCAAAGGAGGAGCCAGGAGAACACCAAGTACTCCACTGAGGTGTCTAAAAATCTCTTTTCCTCCCTACTCATTAGATTTCTGCACCCACAGGATTTTTTTTCCTGTTGAGAAGTAAAAATTCCGAATGGGTAAAGATATGTTGCAGGTGGAAAATGCATTCACAGCTTCACAAACAAGAAAATAAATGAGAAAGCGAAATCACAGTCTCAGGCTGGTAGCACTTCAGTAGGACCGTGGAAAACATATTTACGTGATTGCACGAAGTGGTGATACACCATTTTTCTTCAACTAATTACAGACTTTATTCGCTGGGTGCCCAGCAACCCTACCTGAGCTACATCTACAGTCATTCCAGATGAAGTGTTTAGATTCATAATGTCATTTTTAATTTTTCTGTTCAATTAAAGGGCCAGAGGTCTTTTTGTCTGTAATAAAATATTGCTCATAGATAATTACTCCCCCACCCTTCCCTCTCAACTCCTGAAAAGGAAATTTTCTGTAAACCTATTAAAAGTTAGGTTACTTGTAATTCTCTCTTTTTGCCTTTAAGAAAGAACTGTGTGTTTTCTGTTTATTCTATTCCCTTAATTTCCTTACAGCTAGGATTGATTAAACACAAAACGACTAAACCTTCTCTTGAAAGGCAATTTGCAATGACTATGTTGCCATGCATTTCACATTATATTTTTTAAATAACTGTTTCCTCAAGGGTATTACCTAACCTCTGAATCTACTAAACATTTAAAGGTTTGCATTTAAGATTCCATTTTGATATACAAAAAAGAACTCTGTGTATTACAAACCCACTTTTCATATTAACTGTTTAAACTCTCCACTAATGCATACTCCTCACTCTCTGATCCTGAAGTTTTTACATCAGTGGTTCTGATGAAATATCACATTCAATAAGACTTCTCAAAGTCTTTTAACTATTTCAGCAGAACTATTTCAGGCACTTCATTGGCTACAGATGAAATTTTCGTTACTATTAACTATTCACATTGTTTCCATAAATACAATCTGTCATTTATTACATTACTCTTGCTTTCAAAGACACCCTTAGTTAAATTAATTTTACATTTTAACTGAACGTTCAAACATAACATTTCTTAACTGAAAAACAATACAAAAAGCAGACAAAATAAAAATAAAATATATAAACCCCTGTAACTACACAGATGACTAAGTAACTTAATTAAAAATGTTAAAAAATGCATAACTTTGATTATATACAATATCACAATACATACACAAGGAATGTATTATTTGGTATTTTCATAATTTTTGGTGAATTTTAATTACTAGAGCAATTAAAAAGAACCTAGAAATACATATAATGAGCTGAAGTCATATACTTTATTGTCACTCTGGAGTTTTAAGGCACCTGCCCTGTGTTCTCTTTAATAATTGCTACTTTTACATTCTGAACACAGCGAGAGAATTCATTAACTTGTAGCAGCTTCTGAGATATATGTATCTGTGACTGGAAATGTGGAAAGAATGTCAAAATGTTATTTTGGGCTTAGGCAATCTGAGTTAATATGATATCATACCTAAGGACAGGGGCTAAATTGACTTATTTCTGTGAAAAAGTAGACAGCAGATGAAAAATAATCCTTTTAAAAATGTATATGAAAAATTAGGAAATTATTCTGAGTTCAACAGTTATGGGGATAGGCAGATCAAGTCTGTTTGATTGGGTTGAATTCCACCAGTAACATGTTTCTGAGTTGTGTTTTCTTTATCAATGTTATATTCATATCTGTCCTGGTTTCAGCTGGGATAGATTTAATTTTCTTCCTAGTAGCTGCATTTTTGGCTTTAGGAGGAGAATAATGCTGTTAACACAATGCTGTTTTAGTTGTTGCTAAATAGAGCTTACTCTGGTTCAAGGACTTCTCAGTCTCACATGCGCTGCCATTGAGGAAGGGCACAGAAAGGCAGGAGTGAGAAGACACAGGACACCTGATCCAAACTAGTCAGAGACATATTCCATGCCACAGCACATCATGCCCAGTATATAAACTTGGGGGAGTTGCCTGGAAGGGACCAATCAGTGCTTGGGTTGGTGTCAATGGATAGTGATCTATCATACCAGGCATCACTTGGGTTTATTGTTTTGGGTTTTCTTTTTCATCATTTAGTTTTATATTGTCTTCCCTTGCTATTTCCATTATTAGTGGTAGCAGGAGCAGTAGGAGTAGCATATTGTACTTTAATTATTGAACTGTTAATAACCTGTGGGTTTTACTTGCTTCCTGATTTTTTATGTGATTCTCAACCCATTTCCATCTCGGGAGGGTGGAGAAAGTAGGAAAAAGGGAGAAAGTAAGAAAAAGTGAGCAAGTGGTTGAGTGGTACTTTATTAAGGCTGGGTTTAAACAACTACAATATCCACTTCTGTTGTGCAAGTCCTATGGTATTCACTCATTCAACAATAGGGAGTTTGCTGTTCTTGACATAATGCAAAAAGTTACATACGAAGGCATGAAATTTCACACTTCTACTTGTGAGTAGAATTTCTGTCATATTTCTGCCCGACATTTAAAACATCTCAAACTGACAACTAATATAGCACATGAGACAGACCTTTTTAAAAAGACCGCTGCATGTTGTATGCTAAAATGCTTCAAGAAAAAAACAAAAAAAGCAAACATGGAAATCAGGATTGCTATCCTGTCATACAAAACTAAAGTGTTAGATTGGTTCTAAATTAATTGCTAATATAGTAATTTCCTTCTACCTCATTTGCTGCCCAGGAAATGCGGCAAACAAACAAAGTTTTAATTCATCATATCTTAATATCTTGTAGTTGAAAATAGCATTAGTTGCTCACTTTAAAGACATAATGCAATATTTCAGCAAAACTAAAAGCATTTTCTTGTTATGTAATCTGGGTTGTACTGAAGTAAATGAATGGCTTGATATTTACTTCAGTGGAGGTGGAATCTCATGGTAACATTTAGAGAAAAAAAGGCATCAATCAGTGCATATTAGAAAGGAGACATCCCATTAATGATTATTTTCTGATCATAACCCTCCTACTAGTATCTGTTAAAGAAATTGACTTAAAATGATTTTAAACCCTGCTTTTTTGTCTGGAGCTTCACTGAAGAGAAACCATTTAGCATATCTTAGTATTACTGGAGAAAGGGCAGGCTCAGTTGCCCTTGTTAAGTACAAAACGGGTTAACAATAGATCAGCTACGGATCTCTATATCCAATCTACATTTTTATGTACACCTATTTATCTTTGTGTCTCTCTATGCATACATATCTGAAGACAACAACAGAAAGATTACTATTTCTTTGTAGAACATTCATAGCTTTCATCAGAGAATACTGCTAGAGACCACCCCTTCTGAAAATATATGAATATGAAATAGCACATTTCCTTCAGCAAAGCACAAGTGTCTGCTACCCCACACAAGCCAAAAATTTGTAGAAACAGCAATTTCAGCATCTTCATATTGTGATGTATTTTAAAATAGTATTTTAGCTTGATGCTATAAGAGACAGTCCAATTCCCAAGGTTTTGACACCTGCACTCTTAGCAAAATTTTGTCAATGTTTTTATTAACTCAGTTTAATGGAACCTTTTTTTATGGTGACCTTAAGAATTTAATAACTCCTCAATGCAAGGACAATACTACCTTCAGGCTCCCCTGGGATTAAACTCTGATATATGCATGCAGGAACACATAAAAGAAAAGCAGCAAAGAAAAAAAAATAATCGAGAGCTACACAAATCAGTCACTCATTGCTGAGATTGGGTATTATGCATGGCTATGATGTCTCTCCAAGACATGTGATAAAAAACTCTGCATTTGATATATGCTGCAACCTACTTATTGCTGCTTAACAGTATTAATACAGCTTTGATCATGTCAGATATCCTAGCAATTTTCAGCTCCAAAGCGTTTTCCTTTCTGACAGACATTCTGCATATCTTACAGATACGATCAATATGTTGTTAGTCAACAACCTGACAAGAGGCCCATAAATTAATCCCTTTCTGCCAACCCAGCAGCTTGTACTAAAATGAAACCTCACCCTTGCAGAATGGGTGAGACTTACCTTAATCCAATTAGGGCAAAATGAACTTTTTTCTTTCCTATGGCACTCTCCATCTATGTTAATTCAAACCTCTGAAGACAGCTGCTCTGAGAAAATAATTTTATGCTTGACCTTTCATGGGCAAGATTAAAATAAGTCTAGATGCATATATATGCAAGTAAAGTCAATGATCTCTCTCTCTCTCTCACATCATCCTTTAACCTCCACTAGTACCTGTAAAATAATGTCAGAGGACACCACTGCTTTCAAATTGACAGGGATATATTTATTTTAGTTGCATAAAGGACTCTGTCACTTTACACTTAGTACAGCATATACCTTCATTTTGCTGAGGGGCAAATTAATACAAAGTGACAGCCCTGTCTGTAGTGTTGTAGAATGTTATACTGGATCTGAGGAAGAAATTCTTTACTGTAAGGGTGGTGAGGCACTGGAATGGGTTGCCCAGGGAAGTTGTCAATGCTCTATCGCTGGCGATGTTTAAGACTGGGTTGGACATAGCCTTGGGTGGCATGGTTTAGTGGGAGGTGTCCCTGCCCACAGCATGGAGGTTGGAACCAGATGATCTTAAGATCCTTTCCAACCCCAAATATTCCATGATTCTATGATTCTATGTTAACAGCTTACAATATGCAAAACAAATAATTTCTTCTCTTTGTGAGAGTTATCAGATATAATGACAACCACCATTAAGGAAACAAGATCGGTTTGATGCCCTTTTCCATGCGATATCATCCTGCAGCTCTGTGAAATGGAGAGACTTTGTTTTGCACAGTTCTGGACTGCGGCATGTTCTGGGAAAGCACTGCTTGCATATGCATTGCGATGAGGTGCTGGTGTGTAACCACAATGCC
Source organism: Forpus xanthops (assembly GCA_032466535.1). Classification (NCBI taxonomy): domain Eukaryota; kingdom Metazoa; phylum Chordata; class Aves; order Psittaciformes; family Psittacidae; genus Forpus; species Forpus xanthops. The sequence goes on from JASSUY010042655.1 coordinate 8,234, forward strand.
CTGTCTTCTATGCTCCTATCTAGATCATGTGGGGTGTTCACATAAAATGCTAGCGTAAGATAACATTACCTAACAATTAAAGAAACCAGAACCAAAACCATTAAGTTTTTGATGTGCAATGTGCACCAGACTCCTTTCCAGTCTGGATTGTTTACATATAACATTATCCCACCAACAGACAAAAGACCTGATCTCTGATAAGTCCCCAAGGCAGAAAAGATGAGGCAAAGGCTGCTATTTCTATATCTAGCAAAAGTAGGACTATTAATGTCATTCATAGGGCACTGCAGGAAAAATTGTAATAATTTGAAAATCAGCCTAACAGGTTTCTAAACTTCAGCTTTTAGCTTCTGCTTAGTCATATTATAATTTTAAGAATCATGCATTACGTAAACCTTTGCTAATTTTATACAGGTGTCCTGGGTTCAACAGCAGCAGTCATTTTTCTCCTTCATAGTAGCTGGGGCAGGGCTGTGTTTTGGACTTTTGGCTGGGAACAGCGCTGATAACACCAGTGGTTATAGTTACGGTTTAGAATGTTTTGGTCTGACCAAGGACTTTCTGAGTCTCATACTCTGCCAAGGAGGAGGGGAAGCGGGAGGTAGCAGAAACAGGACACCTGACCCAAACTGACCAAAGAAGTATTCCATATCACAGCACATCATGCCCAGGATGTAAAAATGGAGAGCAGAGACCAGGAAGGGTGGGGGTGCAGTGCTTGGTCTGGCTGGTTATACTTGGTGAGCTGTTGTATTCTTTCCTTGTATTTCTCTTGTCATTATTATTATTGGTGGTAGCAGCAGTGGTTTGTGTATACCTTAGTTACTAAACTGTTCTTATCTCAACCTGTGGGAGTTGAATTCTTTCGATTCTTCTTCCCATCCTCCCCGGGACTGGGGGAAGAAATAGAAGGGAGTGAGTGAACAAAAACTGTGTGAGGGCCTTAAACCACAACAACAGGTTAAGACTTTTGATTTGTTTCACTTTAATGCTTATACTTTTCTTTTTGCTAGCTGAAAAAAAAGCAGTTGCATTAAATCAGGAAATTCTTATTTTCCAGCATAATTAAAAAAGAGGAAAGGATTTACTCAAATCTCAAAAGTAAATGATTCAGCTTGGAAAAAGACTAATCAGAGAAATCTGTAAGCCAGAAGTCTGAGCTATTATGGATGTATAACACAGATACTTATGTCCCATGACAGTATCTCAGTACCCAATTCCAAACCTTGAAATCTTTCCACATTATCATAGCATGGCCGTGCTATTAAAAAGAATAGATATTCTAGATTTAAGTAAAATATTTCTTCAGCTATTAAATATTTACCTTTCTTCATTAAAAGTATATCAACATACATAACTATGCCAAATACCATCTCACAGCACCTTCTCTAAACAAAACTGTGTCAAATTCTGTTCTCAAAAAAAAAAAAAAAACCTGCCTGTAAAAGGTTCACATCCCCGTGGCACTACATGTCCACCATGAAGGACAAGAAAAACAGAAAGATAAAATGAAAGAAAGCCTTTCTGAATAAATATTTTCTAGAGATAAAATTACGTTTCTCTTTCTACTGTACTTAATACCAAAAAACCTCTTGGCAAGCTGCTGCCTTGGTGTTATCAGACAAGAAGCAGCAAGCTCTAAAAGGCTTGCTCATATCCAAAAAGCAGAACATCAAGGAAGAAATTAGTATTGCTTAGAAATGTTCTAGACAGCTTAAAAGGAAATAGAAGCTGCATAACCAAAAGCTTTGTGCATAACAATCAGGAGTACTGCTGAAAATTTGGTCTAATGGTGGGAGATCTGTCTGACTTGGGTCAGTAGATTTCTTGGTTATCAACATAGTTGACCCTATTCCTGAGTATGTCCTCTGCAACCACAGAACTAAATTAGAGTTTTCAAGAATCTGTCACAGGACAAAATATTATCTCCATACAGATTTTAACATATAGCCCAATACTCGTGGTGCTAACATTTGGATTTACACAGAAATGCACCTATCTAACTAACTTATCAGGCCAGCTAGTAGAAGAGCAGTGGTCAACAGCCCATGCTTAAGGAGGACCCTACATATGCAATTTGGAATCCTTATACACAGGGGGAGATATTTCTTCTTGTTAGTGGGATGCCAGTGAAACATAGCATAAACACATTGCCAATAATTTAAGATACTATGCAAATAAACACATTAAAATTAAGGAATCAAAACAAATCTAAATGCAATAGAGCATTAAATAAAAACAAAACAAAACAAAAAAAAACAAACAAACAAAAAAAACAAACCCAACATTATTTCTCTAACCTGACAGAAATCCTGAGAAAGACTGTCATCCACCTTGGACCTTGTTGCTACTTCCATAATACGGGGAAAACAAGGTTGATCTTTGAATACCTGATTTGTTGCTCCATCTCTATTGTGAGCAATTGTATCAGGAAAGGCTGTCCTTGACCACACCAGGCACTCTTCTCCATATTCATTTCTGCTAAGTGGGGCTGTGGCCATTTCACTAAGCCCACATCAAAGCCACCTGGAGCTGCAGGAGGAGTCTGCAATCAGTACTGCCTTTTAGTGTTCTCTCAATCTGTTATTGCATTTGTATACTTTACTGTCTGGACATATGCTGGTTTATACACATGCACATATTTCTCTGCATTCTCATTTATGCAGCAGTTAATAGTAGAGAAGTACCCAAACCATCTCATTTCTTTCCTGTCATCACAAAAGCTACCATCTCCCTTTTCCTTGACATTGTATTACATTTTACTACCATTTGATTCAGGTGAAATTTGATTTTGCATCTTGTCTCTAAATGCGTGATCATGCCAGACAAGTCTGAAAAGATGGATGAACTGAGAGTGGTGACTATAGTGCAGATTTGGAAGTAGGGACTAAATCTGTGCCTTTACAGCTTCTCTGATGTTTTGTTTTCTATGGAGACTGATTACATAGCAGCAACTTGAATGGGTCCAGGTGAAACTTGAACTGGCTTGGACTGACACTAAACAAACCTAAATGATTTCCAATACAGTTGAATCTGAATCAGAACTGAACTAAAAATAAAAGTCATTTGATCCCCTGTTTAAAAGCCCAAACATTTTTCACACTTTGCTTATAATTTAAGTCCACTACAATCATTATAGAGATGGTTTTGCTTCATTTTACAAATTCATTGTACTGTAGTACAAAGTTTAATTATAGTCTTTTCTCCCCAAGACAAGGTGCTCATTCAGAGTTCCATTTTTTGAATACATGGCACTTGCGTTGTTTCATATCACCTCTGTAATGTTCTGTCTTGTAGACAGCTGAGATACCACTCCTTCTCCAGAAGACAATTTTCTTTCATTGTAAAGCTCACATTTTGTGAGTGGATGGGACAGTTTGAGTCAATCTGTTCAGTTATAAATTCTGGGGGGGGGGAATGGAAAAAGAAGAGAATTTGTATTTCTTCACACTGCATTTATTTAGAGGAAGAAACTTAATTCACTTAAGGGCATTTTTCATTCTTACTGAAAACTGAAAAAATTTCAGTTGCCCTTCTTTCAGTCCAACCACCACCTTCATTATGTTATTTATTCTGCTTTGACACACAGCAGAAGGGGTAGTATTTACTGAGAATTGAGCATGCAATGCAGCGTCCCTGGAAAGAGGAGAACCAACACATGCCTTCAGGTAACTGTGGCACCTCAGGCACAGAAGCAGTAGAAGTTCAACTGGACCACTTCTGGAGGCCAGATATAGACAAGGCATTAAGGATCTTTATTCATCTGAACTATTTAATTCTGTAAAGCACATACAAATATCAGTGCAAGACAATAAAATAAATAATAATAAAAAAAAAAACACAAAAAAAACCAAAACAAACAAACTTTGGTTCTCCTCAAACTGCAGTTTCTGAGGGAGGAGATTGAGTAGGAGATTGAGTTTTCTATCTTTATAGCTTTCCAGAAGGTAAGATGGTACAAACCCCGAAATTAGTAGAAGAAAACCAGTTAATATAGAAATTTTTGCACTTTTTTTTTTTTTTTTTTTTACTGTGAAGTTTATTTTATTGTGTTTATTTTTTGAAGAATGATTTTGATTGCAATTCTTTAGAATTTTCATATGATGGAGGTACTCGGTCTCTCAGCACCAAAATGATGTGGTGCCTGTTTCACAGCAGGAAACTCACTGAAATATTTGTTCCACTATCAAAAAGTAGGATTTTTTTTTCTGCAGAAGATGCTTTGCTCTCTACCATTTAGTGCTCCTCTGCCTAGAGGTGAGAGTGATTTTTGAATTGGAAGAGAAATTCTGAGAATTACTATCATGCACTGAACAGAACTGAGAATGTCAAGTACTTTCATGTTAAGAGCAAGTTTCAATAACATTTAAATTAAAATGTCTTACAAATGAATTGTAGCAATCACAGGGAATTAAATACACTGGTGGCAAACAGTAATCATTACATTAATTTCAGATACTAGTTATTTCTGAAGTAATAAATGGAATGACAAGGGAGGCCTCTAGTAATACAGCATGAAATGTATTGTAGCAAGCAGTTTCATAGATGTATTTTTTTAAAATCACTGTTAGCAATGGTAGAACTGATGCATTTATTTGAAGATTTCATCTATCTTGCATGTTTTCAGTAGATACTTTTCCTGTCTTGTGTTGGAAAAAGCAACATATTTTATATCTTAGAAAAGGACAGGCCATTGTTACTCATTTACTCTTGAGAGATGTAAGATACATCTCTTTACAGAGGGAAAAGAAAAAGATGCAGAATGATGTCTACATCTCCTTGGAGATGGCCAAGGCACAATACAGCATGTCTCAGAAAGGGCAGCTAACACATTATTGCAGGTTTCAAAACTCAATAAAGACTTTTTTTTTTTTAATTATGTCAAATCTTGTCTTAGTTTTCTTATCAAGAATAAAAAAAGACAATCAAATTCCCAACATATTTTCCCTAATGGCATCTTGAACTTTTACTGAAATTTCAGATTTTGCTATGTGCCCAGTTAAAAAAATCTACAAAGAAACCTTTATCTTTTCTTTCATTTCAGTTCACAGCTTCTATAACAAGGTTACTGGAAGAAGCGTTTTAATATCTAAGCCTCTGCCTCTGACATTCAGTAATGAAGTATTTTGTTTGTATGCTTCTTGAACCCAAGTAGCTGCACAAAAGAAATCCCAGCTCAACCAGCTCATCTCTCTCTCCTTGTTTTTAGCTTAGTTTGATTAAATACTCATAAAACTTCTGACTCCTTTTATATTTCTTGTCATCTTTCCTTTAAAAAACCTGATACTGCCCATCAGAGTGATTCTTATCTAATCCTGAAAGGCCGACTTTTGTGAGTAAAATATTCTAAAATTAATTTCACCACCAAGTGAGTATATTACTGATCAAAACACTTGCACCAATGAACTTTTAGTTGCAATAGGCTTTGGAGTCCACATGGTGAAAACATGCAGTTTATTGGCTAATAACAAATGTATTTTAGCATAACACAGTATTTAACAAATTTCAGTTACCTAGCTGGGACATAAATAAAAACATACTTGTTGCAAAGCCAACCAGAGCTCACTGATCCTACTAAAAACAAAGCCAAACTGCCATCAGATAAAAAGTGCTCCTTCACATTGTACAAAGATGTAAAAACCCCCAAACTTAGATACTGATGTCTTTTGTTCCTAGTCAGTCCTAATATAATCTTTACAAAAATTATTTTATTTTTTTAATCACAGTATATGGCATTTCAAAACCCAATAATATTATTTGATTTTAAATGCAGTGACACTTCCTCAAGCAAAAGTAAGTGTACTTCCAACCACAAGTTTAAAGGGAAAAATATTACTTTATGAAAGCAATAATCGTTTATGAATTTCTTCTCAATAGAAGCATTCCAAGGAGCTTAAGCTACCAGCTAAAGAATTGTGCATGGTATCTGCTTTTCCTCATGAGTTACAAAAAGGAATAAACAAGCACTGGAAACTTTGAAGAAAAAAAACAATGTCAAGTAGTTTAGTAACTAGAAATTAAGCCCATTTTCAGTCTTCTTATAAACCTTAGTGCTCTTCCATAGTGTACTCTGAAACGATATTATGCTATTTTTGGTAACAGAAATACTTACAAGAACAAAGAAAAATAATAAAGCAACAGCAATCTTTTCAACATAGGACTTACAACTGAGAACATGCTCTGCATATTTTATAATGCATCTGCCAGGTGTTAGAGCCTTGGAGAGGTGATGAAGTCTTGCTTTTTTCAACTTTCAAGTCTTTCTCTGGCAAATCTCAACAAAGGCTCTGGATGTAGCCATGTCACTGGAAGAGAGCTCTCTCTTTCATTCTGCCTTCAAAGTTATTTGCCCTTTAAAAGACAACCTGAAATGCAATCAGTACTTTAAAAATTGCTAGGTTTCATGCTAGATCATTCTGTAATGAAAAACAGTTTGGTAGCTGGGACACTGAGGCAGAACTTACGTCACTTGACTAGTCAGGTAAGAAGGCCAGAAATAGAGCCCTACAAGGGCTCAGGTCTCTCACAGCTAAGTCTGAACCTGTGAATCATTTTCTTGTGTGTTGGGATCTAGTTTTGACCTCAAGGCAACATTTGATAGGCACTTTAGATTAAATTAGCTTAAAATTTCTGCTTGTCTTGATGAATTCTTTATGTGAGTATTGCCTTAGCTCATCTTGGTTATGGGCAGGAGAAGTATCTACCTCACCTAACTTTTTGAGAGCTACTGTCTATCCTGATCATTCCCTAATAGTTCACAGGACAATATAATTGAGCTAACCTATGTTAGACCTCTAACTCTGAATAAATTGAATAATCAACATGGGAGACTAAAATCGAAACTTGTTGATTTACAGGTGTCTTTGTTTTACACTGATGGGTCCTACCTTGTTCATTTGAACGCACCTCAGACTTTGAGAATACAGCACTAAGATACAGAAATATAACTAATGTAAATTTTGAATAAAGAAAGACTTTTTTGTTCTAAGAATCAAACAGCTCTTATTGTAATTGTTAGAATTATTCAAACTGAAATTCAAGTGACAAACTAACAACAAATAGTGCAAAGTTAAACCACAATAAAACAACTTGTAAAAACTGCAGTGAAAGAAGATTGAGACTGATCCAAAATGGGGATAGAAAGAAAGAAGACTCACTAATCTTCACTATCTGTACTGATGGTGTAAGCTCAAGAAGGGTAAGAAACAAGCAAAATGAAGTAATTTTTCTTTTTCTTTTCCACTCACCTCTTTCCTCTCTAGTACACAGGTTCATACTTCATCCTCTTCTGAGGTTTACAAAATTTCAATTTCTAGGTACTTCTAATGAATTTAACATGACATCATCACGTGAGAACTCCAACATTCTCTGCTGCAGTGTTCACAAATCCCAGGAGTGATTCCCAAGGATAGGTCAAAACCGCAAGATTTCATCAAGTTCTCTCAGCAGAAATGTCAGCATATAATTACTGACCAACAAAATTTATAGCAAAATTAATATCTCAAGGGTAATTTTTTATTCTATTAACCCAGGGAATGTTATTTCCAACAAGAAGGCTGATGTGATAAGATACAGTTAAAGAATCACAATATGACTGATATGAAATCTACAGAAAAATGTTATCAATGTTCTTGACATGCTAGGCAAAACTCCAGAGCTTACATATGATACGGCAACAGGTTTGAAAAAATTTTTGCAAGTTTTACATCATTATATACAGCTGAAAGCTGATTAGTATTGAATAAAATGTAAACTAATTTTCATCTGGCAAAACAGACTTATTTACTTTTCTATATTCCGTTCTAGGAAATGTACCACTTCTTGAATTTTAAAATGATAAAAATCTACCCTCTCACGGTTCAGAGCATTCTGCAAAAACTCAGAACAGCACAAGTTCTGTTAGGAAAGACATTAGAGAATCTTATCATAAAATGGTTTTGGTTTGGAAGGAACCTTCAAGATCATTTAGCTGCAACCCCTCCACCAAATGCAGTGGGTTGCACAAAGCCCCATCCAACCTGGACTTCAACACTTCCAGGGGTGGGGTAGCCACAAATCCTCAGGGCAGCCTGTTCTACTGTCTCACCACAGTCACAGTGAAGAACTTCTTCTTAATATCTAATGTAAACCTCCACTCTGAGTTTAAAGCCATTCCCCCTTGTTTTATCCCTATAGACCCTTGTAAAAAGTTCCTCTCCAGATTTCTTGTAAATTCTCTTTAGGAACTGGAAGTCTGCTATCAGGTGTCCCTGGAGCCTTCTCTTCTTCAGGCTGAACATTCCCAGCTCTCTCAGCCTGTACTCCTATATAGGAAGTACAACATGAGGCCACTCCACTCTGTCCATAGATGGCCACATACACTTGGTATTCCTGGCCAGGCAGATCCCAATATGAGGCCACCTGGCCCTGACCACCCTTAATCCTAACACATAAGCTCTTGGTTGGCTCCTCAGCTATCCCCAAGCTCCATACACTCCAATTACTCACTGGCATAGAGGGCAAAACCTCTTCCACTTCTCCCCTGCATGTCCTTCTTGAAGAGCTTGTATACCTCCATTTCAATGCTCCAGTCACGGGTGTCATCCCACGATGTCTCCATGATGCCAATGAGATTAGAATGATGCAGGCATGCGCATCTCTAACTCCTCTTGTTTATTCCCCATGATACATGTGTTTGTATAGATATTTATGTTTGGGAGCTGATGAAGGTGACTTACTGATTGGAGTGGCTGGAATTCCTTTGTGCTGCTATTCAGGTGGTTTCCTGCTGACCTGAGATCCCTCTCCATGCTCTGGGCATCTATTATTGGAACTGGTATCAAACTGGTAGGAGAGGAGATTCCCCTTCTCCAGCAATTTTAGTCCTCTTCATCAGTTTGGCGAGCCTATGACTAAAAATGCTCTTCCCGCTTCTCTGGCAAATGGATGTCATAAGGAATATTTAATAATATGTAAGTTTATATCGCTTCTTTGTACATGGAAATCATAGAAATACATGTCTTGCAGAAAAAGAAATTAGTATTGTCATATGTATATTATAGGCTTATCATATTTTCCACAGTGTCTTATAACCTCATTACACAAAACCAAGTGTTCCTTTGATCATATTACTTATCATCTATCTGTTTAAGTGAGACCTGTTCAATGACAGCTTAAACATGACAACCCAATTTCTCAGATGCTTCTACAAAGAATTCAGCAAATGAACGGCACAGAAAGGAAGGGCTGTTCAAAATTTTGAAGCCAGATTTTATGCTTCAAATGAGTGGAAAAGTTTGGAAGTTGGAAGGCACATCTGAAAATCCACTCAAAGCAGCTTCAAAGTGTGATCAGGTTGCTGAAGGCCTTGCTCATGTAAACGTTTTAAATCTCCAGTGACGGAGATACCATATTCTCTCTGGGCAACCTGCTCCACTGCACAGTCTAATTGGCGTCTTGCCTCATACTTTAAAGGGAATTTTAATTATTTTCCTTTATGTATAACTAGTATTTTACAACTTTCTAGCACTACCGAAAAAAGAAAATTAAAAAAAAAAACACTGCTAAACACAATCATGACACCATAAAAAAAAAAGTGAAAAAAGTAAGTATAACATAAACATTAGAAAGTGTGAGTTTTTTAACTTCATTTCATTGTCTTATGATGATCTTTACCGTGCCACTTCTTTGTTGCAAATGTCAGATATCACAGTGTATAAAATTTCATTAACTTAATTGTTTGAAAGACACTGGAATTTAACACTGTGATTGGACGCTTAGACTACCTGCAAAAATAAAAATAAGTCTCCTACCATTATCTGATTTAAAGTTTCTTTTTTTACCAAATTTTAGCAGACAAAAATAGACCATTTCTCTGATGGTGACCTAGTAACATCTACCAGTCTACTAACAGAGATTTTTCAAAACAATGTGGTCAGCACACAAATTCCTTTGGTGGGTTGGTTGTTATGTTTTCTGCTTTTGTGTTGTCTGAAACTAATAACTGCTTTCATTTCATATTGGTTTCAGTTTTGGTTTTGAAATGCTAAGTTTTTCAATGAACTACATGTGTACAACCAGGTAAAGAAATACCAACCTTGATCAGAATAGCAAAGTATTTAGCTTAATAACTAGTCACAAATACTTGTAAATAAGTCATAAGAAATGCTGAAATTGCCCAGAGAGAACATGTGCTGTATGCTGCATCTTTTAGGAATTCCAGATGATACTTAATGCCATTAAATGTTGCAAGGCGCAAGCTTTCCCAGACAAGATATCCTTTACACTGGAGATTAATTTGTTTTTGTTTGGGTTTTTAATTTTTAGTACCAGTGATACCTTGTCTAGTAATGGCAGCCCGCCCTGTATACAGAAGTGTTCTGTTGTGGTGTCTGAGTGAGACAACATGACAATTTAAACCCAAAGGGATGCTTCAGATGTGGCTGCCTAAGCAATGGTAGATGGAAACATGCTGGATTTAAACAAAAACTAAATCCACAACTCCAGAAACCTGGTTTTGCATTCTTACAGATCCTATTGCTCTTTTTTATCTGATTAATTTGTTATTCAGGAACTCACCTGATTTCAAAAGCCTCTACTCTTTTCAGAGCCATCTCTCACCCTGAGCCCTCTAACGCTCTCACCTCCATGTCACACCATATACTTTTTACATGCTCTCCTTTCTTATCTTCTCACAGCTTCTGTGTTTATTGGTAATGCTAATAGACTGCGAAAACCGGCCTGAAGAGTCTCATTCTTTTTCTCAGTCTCTGTTTTGAGAGTTTAATATTCTTTTTAGCCTTTAATTTTTTTATTTTTTTTTAACATTGATTTGCAACAGCCTTTAGAACAATCCTCCATCAGTAACTTTTTCATATTTGGCCTAGGGTCAACAAACATTGTCGTGAACTGCTTTCAAAACAGAAAAGGCTTACCAGGCTGGAGGAATGGCTGTGTAGTTGGCTTTCTGGCTTTTTTGGCCAATTTTCGTGGCTGGAGTATTGCAAACTGGTTGCTGCTCTTTCTGCTTCTCTTCTTCAACATCTAAGAGGAAAAAAAAGCACGTCTTCATTTTGCAGTGATTTTAACAGGATTGTTAAATACTTAGGTACTTTGGCTTTCTTTAGCTAGCAAATGGAAATTCTTTCCTTTAAAGCTGGTAGATACATAAGGTATACCTTGATTTTTTTTACTATGCACCTGTGTCAGGTGCACACTTATCAAAGAGGAAAGTAACTAAGAAGCATTGGCTTTCTTCCCTTCTCCTAACTCTATTACTTAGCACAAATAAAAACACAAGTGGCCACACTGTAGGTCTGGAAGCTGAAATAATGTGCTTCACTGCCTCTAAACTTCCCAATTACTGCTAGATTTTCAGTCAAGAACCATGACTTATTTTATAATTCAAATACCATTTTATTTTCTTAAGTTTTTAAATAACTGTGGTTATTCATTGTTTGCTACTTGAAAGCCTCTTTTTTTTTTTTTTTGTCAGTAAAATCAGAACAGCAAACTGAATATACTGCCACTAATCCAGGGCAAAAAAAAAAATCACAGCATTAAAGACAACTCTGTTATTCGCTTGGCAAATGAGACAGTGGAGTGGCACTGACATATGTAGAACAGGGACCAGTCTGAGGTGGAGACACATTGATTCATGAGTGGCAAAGAGCAGCTTAATGTAACTCACTGATAAAACTGTCACTGATCTTGCTTTCTACTTGAGATTCCAAGAAAAAATGATGGGAAAGTCATTCTGTGCCATTAATGACAACTGAGTAAAAATGAGAGCTAATAATACACCTGCATAACACAGACAATTAAGCAGCCAGTTGCAATAGTCCCAAATAACAGAAACAAATGAAAATTACATTTATGGGTAAATCCTTCTCTTATTAAGCTGTTAGATGCTTCTCAGAATAATTAATATGAACTGGAACTGATAATTCAAAAATTTAATTAACAGCCCTCTCTGTTTTCTCCTAGTTAAAAACTATTTAGGCCAGCACTGACAAGATGGAAAACAGTAATAAGCAGAACTGTGCTGAAGGAAATGCTTTCAGCTGCAATTCAGAAAGGCTAACAATCTGCAGTACTAAACAGAAAGGACTTCTATCACCATGAAAAGCCACTGCCATTATACTCTCTCAGCTACATGATATATTTTTCAAGGATAAAAGCAAAGATGAATAGCACTGAAAAGTATAGGAATGAGAAATATATCCTGTTTATCCTTTCTTTTCCCAATGCACAGGAATGGTGCATGAATGTTTTCTGATCTACTGATAGCAATTTTTTTTTTTTTTTTCCTAAATAACAAATAAAACAATATCGACCCCCCATCTGAATATATGCATGGGCCCATGCACAAGAGGACATTGTCTTTGTTCCTCTAAGAAGCAAAAGATTATCAGCTCCTGCTGGTTTCATTCCAGGACCGGGAAAATCAGGTCACACTTACCCTGGCTAAATTTCAAAATCAAGATCCTTGGAGGTCAGCATCCAGAGAAACAAAGATGACACGCAGCTGACACTAGCAAAATGATGTAGATCTAAAAGCTCTTTAACACTGAGGGAAAGTGAAACTGGTCACAAATGCTTTTTAAGGAGACAGAAGCAAATAATACAAAAAAAGAAAGGCAAGCCTCTAGCTAAATTATATTATATTCCCTCAATCATCTTAAACTAAAATTATGTTTAATAGTAAATGTATATAGCCTATTGGAGGCTTCTTTTTTTGCATATCTCTGCCTATATTGATTAATATTCCAAATCTTGCTGCCGACAAGATTCATAAACTAAACCTATAGGTAATTAAATGGCCAATTTACATAGCTGCAGCACTGTAAATTAGTGCCATACTTCTCAAACACTCTTTTAAAGCCAATATTCCTTGATAATTTTTGTTGTGAGAATAATGATTGCCCTGGGTTCAGCAGTAGCAGTCATTTTTCTCCTTAGTAGCTGGTGCAGTGCTGTGGTTTTGACTTTCAGCCTGAGAACAGTGCTGATAACACCGATGTTTTTTAGTTGCTGCTCAGTAATGTTTACTCTCATCAAGGACTTTCTGAGTCTCATGCTCTGCGAGGGAAGAGGGGAAGCCGGGAGGAAGCAGAAACAGGACACCTGACCCAAACTAACCAAAGAGGTATTCCATACCAGAGCATGTCATGCCCGCTGTATAAACTGGGGACAGTGACCTGGAAGGGTGTCGTAGTTTGAGGCCCCTCAAACAGTTCTGTGCACCCCCCCCCCCCTTTCTTCCCCAGTCACGGGGAAATGGGAAGGAGAATCAAAAGAATGCAACTCCCACAGGTTGAGATAAGAACAGTT
>JASSUY010042656.1:0-31378 GCA_032466535.1 Forpus xanthops
GTGGTGAGGCACTGGAATGGGTTGCCCAGGGAAGTTGTGAATGCTCCATCACTGGCAGTGTTCAAGGCTGGGTTGGAGATAGCCTTGGGTGACATGGTTTAGTGTGAGGTGTCCCTGCCCAGAGCAGGGGGATTGGAACTAGATGATCTTCAGGTCCTTTCCAACCCTAGCTATTCTATGAGTCTATGATTCTACTTGGCACATCTCAGAATAAGACCTCTTCTTTAGTCTCATGCTGTCTTAGTACTTGGGAGTAAAAAGACTAAATACACAAGTTACTGAATCAAACATCCCAAGTAATTAATGAGAAGCATTTCTAAGCTATCCAAGAAAATATACATTCTGCTATGTATTTAAAAAATAGTGGAAGATTAGAAACCCATTGTTGCAAGACACCACTGTGCTATCCTGTAGCCACACTTCATGCTTATTGAAAATTCTGTGTCTAAAGGTTTTGGTTTTTCCTCTGCAAAATCATTGTACATCAGTCTCTTTGGTATTGTCTTGGAATAAAGTATACATCCGGATTTGCTTTTTTTCAAATATCCACACAGTATTAATAAAGCAATCATCTCCAGATACACAGCATATTCCAATACGGAAGCACAATTAAGTCTTACTACCAGAGAACATTTCAGGGTCAACCTTTAAATAAAAAATTCACACAGTCCTCTTGGGATAAATGAATACTACAGCTCAGTACTACTACTAGTGGAAAATATATTGATTTTCTAACAGAAAAAAAACCCTCCAAAACAAAATCAAACCAGAACCTATATCACTTTTGCTAATTAAACCAGTCTTAAAGTAATAATTAAAAGAGTAGATGTTTACACGAATAATGAGAATATCCACAGTTCCATGTGCTGTAATAAAATACTGTAAGGGTCATAAATCTTTACACTACAATATATAAAGTTGGTATAAATTCTGGAGCTTAGGATGATGTAAGTCTCCAATGCAAGATTCCTCAATTTCTCTGCAATATTTCTCTGCAGTAGTAGCACCAAGAGACATCTCAGCCTCAGAGGTAATTATAAAGAAAGGGAGATGCTTTTCTGAGCATTAACTAACATCGCCTCCTTGCACTGCAAAAAGGCTTTGGCTAATATCTTTTGTAATATCCAGGATCCTCTGGGTTTTCTATATCACAAATGTGTTGCAACAACTCCAATGCCAAGGACTTCTCTAAAATCAAGTATAAAATGTTGAATTATTTCCTTTTTATGATCATTTGCATATATAAGATGTTGCTTGCACAGAACTTAAAACACTGTTTGTTCTTCCATCTAAAGTGATTTACATATAAAAAAAACCTCTGATCTTCTTTTCCATTTACTTAAAAAGTGTGAACCATTTAGAGAGAAAGCAGAATGAAAATACTGTGTATTTAACTATGAGGACTTCCATACCACTGACTATACTATGATAACCAAAGACATGAATAGTCCATTGGATAATCAAATACTGAAATGCTTTAACATGAAAGTGCTTGTTGAGAAATGGGAAAGAAATGATGCATTCATAACCATCAAAATTTGCTTCAATATTCAATATTCTAGGAAATAAACTAATACAGTAGTAAATTTTAGAATTAGGTAAATTCACTTGATGACAAATACAAAAAATTGGCCTGGACATACAAATTTGTTCAAGCTTATGCTTGAAATAACACTGGGATAAAGACATGAGGTTAACCTTCAAAGAAAAATATTGGCTAAATTGCAGCATGAAAAAACAGCGAGAGAAAGATCAAATTCCCTTCTAAGATTTCCAATTTTTTCAGACTAGAAGTGGTCTTGTATATGAACTATATCTCAGTTCTGTGTTTTGTAATTTATGTTTCCAGTGAAGGACTTTTACACATTTTATCAATTGTTTTATATTTTATAATCTGCATGGAAAGTATAAAAATGGCATCAAGATTTAGCCAGTCTAGATTTTTTTTGCCTGAGATTATAATTTGCTCACACAAGAACTGAAGGCACTTATGCCGATTGAAATAATAAAAAAATAAAGAAGGATGTTATTTTATTTGCCAGCTGAGGTATTATCTCAATCAAAGTTAAAACCAGCCACTAAAGTAATTTTGAGTTTCAAGTAGCAACCTGTGATAAAATGCTAAACCTACTGAAAGAAATTATAAAGTTGCCAGTGACTTCAGTACCCACGGGAATGCAGTCAGAATCTATGGCGGATTCCCATCAGCAAGGTAACTATGGCAAGGTGACAAGCCCATTACAGCTAAGTGGAACAGAAGAGAAAGATTCTGTGGGGCTTGCATGAATAACTGCAAAATTATCATTTCTTATGCTCAGGTGGGAAAAGAAGCTATGGCACATTTTTCCCTCCCATAAGATCAGCTTAGTAAAAGAAATTGGAAGTAACACAGTTTTACTTTCACACCGCTCCACCAAGAGAGACAGGCGGCCAGGACAGGAGAATAGGAAGATTGTCTGCTTGCAAGGAAGAATCCTCACTATGAGATACTGATACTCTGAAAATCCAGAGTATTGTTCTCATCCTGGCCTCACTTCAAGATGCTACTTATTCAAGTTCTTGCACAAGGTATCAATAGAACTATCTATGTCAATGCACTCACTGCATGTGTTCACTGTTTGGGCAGGTACTGGAAATACACAGTTAGCTGGAATATCTGAACATTACATATCCTTTACATGCCTACTGAAATTATGCAGATCAGTTTTACTGAAACAAGTCTACTCCACACTGAAATCAATGCAGACATATTACAGCATGAGCACATACCTCTCACAAATATAGAAATCCTCTGTCAGTGGAAACACAGGATCAATATTTATTACTGCAGAGAATGCAGAAAGCCCTATTCCTGAAGAAGCTGATATTTACAAAAGTATCTCCATGAGGGTTTATGCTGCTGAGTCAAACTGAAAACCCTTACAATTTTCCTGATGTACAGACCTCTGGCGTCTGCCTCCTTTCAGAAAATTATATCTTCTGTAGCTGATTATGCATTTAGCAGTTCTAAGGATGTATTTTCTAGGCTGTGGGAAAACTCAGTTTGCAGTAATGAAACATTGCATAGCAAGTGTCATGTACAGTCACTCCTACTTGGCAGTTTTGCCATGGGTATGTGATTTCATGAACATTGCTCTGTATGCAAATAAAATAATCAAGTAAAATAATACAGAAAAATGTATTACATAAAAAAAGAATTAAATGTCACAAGAAAAGGAACTCCCTGTAACTAAGCCAACTTGACATACCTTCTTATCAAACTCCACTTGGTAATGGTAGATTACTTCTTATTTAATCTGCAAGTAAATTTCAATCATCCTTCCCTTGAATCAAAAATAAGAATGCCACACAATGCTTAATTTATTGGATAATTGGTTAACATTTTCCCTGTTGAGTCTCTGAATTGAATACAGATAATGAATTTCATATACTGTTTACATCATAGTTCAAATAAGGTTGCTTCACCACTACTTTGTAACCAAAAGTGCCATGCTGTGCCTAGAACTGGTTAACAGTTCCAGACTTGTTAGCAACACTTTGTTACAGTTGGCGCCAAGATGGAAAATGGGAAGAATTGACCAACCCAAATAAACAAGCAATGCAATTCAAGAACAATTTTGACCTCACTAGGGAGCTGAATATCTATTCCAAATGCTGCTTCAACTATATGTTGAATAAATACTCTAATAGTTCTTTTAATGAAACTATGCTCTGCAAGGCCAGGAGAACACAGGCTGCATAACAGTTTTATAAAGCATTAAAAATGAAACTATATAACACTTAATACTGAAAGTTTAGTGATGCATAGTGATCTGCAAGCAATTGTGAATGCTAGCTATTTGTCATTATCCAAACTCTGCAGAACTCTGAGAACACTGTAAATTCAAAAGATGACAGAAACTTTCTCTAGATTGTCTAATACACAAGTTAGAGAAATCGGAAGCTGTGTGTTGAATTCAAATTTCTCTGACTCAGTGCTTGAGTTTGTCCTTGACATCTCTCTTGTTGTAATGTTTTTCTCTCTGAGGTCTGTCCTTATCCTTCACTTATCACTATCAATAAGCAGGATGAATTAATGAATGTGGAACCCTTGACTGCTTCCACTCCTGTAAATGTTTACTTTACTTTAACACTACTTTAAATGTTAACCTGACCTTAGGTATTACTGACCTATTACAGTGTGAACATTCCTAAAATGATCAAGATAGTTCTTGAAGGTAAAGTAATTAAAACGTAACACATATAGGGCAGGTGAGTACAGGAAACAGAATAAAATTAATGGGGAAAAAAAGCAATTAAATATTAGTATTGAAATGAGTTTTCCATTTTTAGGAAAGGCTTTCTATTAATTTTCTACAGCTTTTTCTCTCAAATCCTCTTCAGAATCACAATCAATATATAGAAAAATGAATGCTTTGTCTCACTTCAAGGAAACAGAAGGTTTTATGCAATGCTTATAATAAGCTAAAAGTAAGAAACAATTTTTAATTTTTAACTTTCAGATACACAGATTATAGAAGATTCTGAAATTTAATTAGCAATGGATTAATATTTTTCTTGCAAACAGTTCCAGAGCTACCAAACTACAGATATAAATGGATATAGTCAAATTGACTTTAATCTAGATTTAGTATTTTTAATCAAAATACACAGACAAAAAGGTCAGCCCAGACAGCCTAAACTGTTCACACCAACACAGCAAATGATATAACATGCTACTGCTACGAATGGCTACAGGTACCCAGAGGAATTAATTCAGAACTAGATCAAACACATCTTTGGCCGTCATTATCTTTGTTATGAATTTTAGGAAGGAAATAAAGGTCCAGAACCCAAAATCTTGTCTCAAAATCATGTATTTACAAACAAACAAGCAAACAAAAAACCAAAACCCCCAAAACAAACAAAAAAATAAAAATCAAATTAAACAACAACAACAACAACAACAACAAAACATAGACAAACCACCACACATACTTATTTTTAGCTGTAGAGTTTCAGGAGTGCTGCATTACAAATGTCACTGATAAAAACACTCCCCAGAAAAAGTCCTTTCAGGTCACACTTGAAATGCATTAACACAGTAATGTGTGGATTTAACAGTGTGGGAGTTTACAGCTCTTGCTGTACATTCATAATCCCAGCATAGATAGAAAATTTACATTTTGGGACAATCAGCCCAACACTTTCAAGTATTACTTTAAAGAAGAAAAAGAATTTAGAAGACAAAGGACTTCATATAAATAAAGAAGTAAATGAATTTAACTTTATAACAATATCATAGAACAGAATAAAACCTAAAAGGAAATAAATATAGACAGAAAATAAATTATATTGATTTGTAGAAAAGGAAAGGAATACATCTAAACAAGATAATCAGAAGCTGCTCTCTAATGGAAGATAGAATCATAGAAAGAGACCTCCACATGACTGTGATCATCAAGTTTGCAATTGAAATAAGCAAGTGAAAAAGAGAACTGCAGTTTGGGATGAATGCATACAGACATTAAGTGTGATAAGGTAGGGATTTAATATGTGACTGTAGCATGACTATGTATGGAAGAATTTGATTCATAATATACAGTGGTGACTTAAAACATTCAGGTCTGGTAGCACATAGTTTAAGGGGGTAGACAAGCCAATTTTTTGAGAGGTCCTTCAAAAGTAAAAGTAATTTTTAAAAAAAATGGGACAAGAAAAAGAATTAATGCAATAAACTAAGATTAATTTAGCATTGTCTACGTAAAATTAACGCATTCCTGTCCAGCATAAGAGTTAGCTCTATCTTGTGTATGTATGAGCAGTCTTTCTGTGTATTAATGATCATAAGAATCTAAAAACTTAAAGCAGTTATACTGAGTCAGGCCTTCCTGTCACACATGATGATCAATAGCAGACACAACAGATGCCTAGGGAAGGGAATAAGGATGGTATAAACGTACAGTAACACTTCACTGGCTGACTGTCCAAGCCTTCATCAATCTGCAGCAGGAATTGGTACATTTGAGATAAATGATGGATATTTCTCCATTAAGTTACCTTTTTGACCCCACATAATCTTTCATTATTCATAGCATCGGGAGGCAATGAATACAGATTTAACTTAATATTGTGTGAAGCTATACAATGAACTTGCCATTTGATAATTTCATTCAATATCCCCTAGTTCTTGTATTAAGAGACAGTAAACAACTGTTGTCTGCCTTGCTACTCATAAGCTTATTGACTCGGATGTTGTTTCTAGACTGACTAGTGGGTTTACTTATATGATGTATGAAAGCTGTTCTATACCACTGATCATCTTTTGCCCTTTTCTGTATTTTCCTGAGTCCTACTATACTGTTTTCAAGACAGAATGGATGAAAGACCAATGCAACTTAGGTGCAGCAGTGTAATCATAAATCTGTTCTGTTGTTTATCCCTCTGTAGTAATACAAACACTGCATTGTGCCATTGAAACTTAGTTGATGGTACATAAACTTTGTATTTTGCTTAAGCCTCTGAAGACGGGTCTTGTAAAAAGCTGTCTGCAAATCCAGATAGATTATATCGTCACAATCCTTGTGAACATGTTCAGTGACACTCTCAGAGAACATGATTCTGTGAGCTGTAGGTTCCCCTTACCAAAGTCATGTTCATTATTCTAAACATATAATGTTAATCAGTTCAGCCATTAATTCTATTCCTCATTATAGATTCCTCTGGTTTCCTGAATAGATCTTTAGCTTACTCATCTGTAGTTTCATGCAGAAATATCTCTCTCTTCCCTGCCCCAAGCATATGTTTGCTATGCATAACTTCAGCTACAGCTAAAAGCTGATAGGAATTTTTTTTGGGATACTTAGATAAACACTATTTTGACTGATGAACTGTTATGGTTTTGTTGATTTGACCTATAAGCTCTTCCTTGGTTTAAATCAGATCTTTAGAACCACTATCAAGACAGTTTTGTTATGGGAAGTGTTTTCTTGTGTTTCCTTTCATGTAGATGCAGTACTTCAGCACATGTTTTAGTGGTGGACTTGGCAGTCTTAGGTTTACAGTTGGATTCAAAGACCTTAAAGGTCTTTTCCGACATAAATGATATTATGATTTTACCATTCACATGCTCAGTTATCTTAAGACTTAGGTTTTCATTGCTTGAAACTTGCATATTAATTGTTTGGATGAACATTTTTCATGTTGGTCAACTTCCTTATGACAAAGATGTGTTTTCTTACAAGAAAATGTCAACAACCACTCATTCCCTTACAAAACCAAGTCTGCAAGTCTTATCAGGCTTTCACCTGAAATGTTCTTGCTGAGATACCTAGGAGCAGGTACTTAAAACTAGCATGGTGTCTCTGGGATGCAACTTTCATTGCCTTGTGGAACTCCAAAGCAGATCAAAGTAAAAGTACCTGGAAAACCATCAATATAAGTCACTAGCAGTATCCTTGGTTTTAGGGGCCAGAATCTCCAAGACACCATTTCCACTGAATCTCTCCCAGATTTCTTTTTTAAAATTTTCTTTAAAAATTCAACTTTCTAGCTTTAATTTTTTGCTCTTTATTCTGGGGATTCTTTTCATTGTCACTCCTTTTTAAATTGCTGTATTTGGGGTTCTTATTCACAGATGACAGAGCAATAGGCATCTGTTCCTTTATGTTTTCTATGGGCAGTTCTGTTTAGGAGGATTTGTTCACAACCAGCAAGGCTAAAATCTGTCTACTTTGTATTTTGTTCAGTGAACGACTGCATTCTTCAGAGAGTAGTATCAGTGGCCCAGTCCTGTTTATCATGCTATACTGCTTCAAATGCATTACAGTATGTATGTTCTTGAATGTATATGTACAGTGTTCACAAATGCCCCTATACACTCCACAACTGCACATGGATTCACATGAATTGTACTTATTTGGGACTTCACATCTTTCTCACAAATAACAAAGATATTTCTCCTTGCTTAATTCAATTTATGAAGTGTACTTAGATGTGTGACAGACATCTAATTTCTGTATACTGCAAACCCATGAAAGTGTATATTTTTTAAGTTTATATACTTTTTCTTTAAATGTAGGCGAATAAATTTTTCTTTAAGTTTTCCAACAGAAATCCGACAGCTTGGGTATGGCAAAGTATGAAGTCTTGTCTACAAAATATATTACTGCAGAATCATAGAAGTAAACAAAAAAAGGGTTTTGCAAAGGAAGAATGTAATTCTGAAGACAATTATCACACACTCTGTTTTAGCAAAACTCACACTGAAATGGCCTAAAGTGCTGGTTTATGCTGAATGGGATTCTTGGAAGTAAGTGAAAGCTTTGCATGAGTAAGCAGGATAAGAACCAGATACTTAAGAAGTGAGCAATATCTTCTTACAGATATTGTCTGAGTGTCTCTTAGAACTGAATTAAACACTCAAAATTTTGCTCTGAACTGTGTGAAAGCAACTCCCAGCAAAATCCGCGGGAGTGTTCACATGCACTTGGGAATGCTGGCTCAGAGGACAGGACCAACCCTTCTGTGATAATGAACCCCTGGTGTATAAATGTTATATATTAATTGATGCATAATCACTGTACAAATTAATTGAGACAATCAAGTTCAGTATCCATGTGCCATGACTGCGATATCAGCTGTAACACACTGACTAGGTGTTGAAGATAACTACTTTGAGCCTTTTTGCTCTAGTTCTCTCTTTGCCATTTCCTAGGGACTTCCTTAAAAATACATCAGAAAAAAATTCTTGTTACTTTAGCTTTGAACTACTTCAAGCACATACAGAACAAACATGAAATAAGCTTATGCCAAAGTCCAGGAAGCATAGGTGTAAGTAAATGTAAGTATGGTTTAATGTCTAGCAAAGTCAAAGTAAACTTGCATCAGAATAAGGACATCTAATTTCTAAAACAATAATAGGAATCATATTGCTGGTAAAAGAAAACTTCTTAAACAGAGAAAAGCAAAGTACTAACCCAGTGTAGGACAAAGAACTGAATTTCTTGATTTTGTAAGAAATCCAAGAAAAAATGTTGCTGAGTTCATTCAGAGGCTAGGTTCTATATTTTAGGTATTTTGGAATCCTGTAGTGAAATCTCTCTTTGGGAATTGCACTACTCTTCAGTCCAGCACTTAAAGTTTATTAAATATTGTGGGAAAAAAGCTGTTTGGCAGCATCCCAGTCCATAAGGGTCTGAGAATGATGTGCCAAAAAGACTCAGGAGGCCTAAAAAGCCACTTTAAAATATGGAAAAGCAATTTCTTTTTTTTTTTTTCAGAGGTTCAGTTCAGGGGGTTTCAGTCTGTTCTGTGGATTTTTCTAAGCTACATCACAAAAGCAAGCAGTCTGTTACAGGCACCCAAAAAGCCTATCTGTATTATCATGCTTAAACAGTAGTGCTGCTTTAGAAGGGTTTGGGTTTTACCAATTTTCATGGTTACTGAAAAAAATCTTTTTCTCACACCAGTAGCTAATAGCTATGTATTTGTAGATACATCAAGATGTATTTATTGTGAAGATTTACATGATGGCAGGGATCAAAGTTTATTTTCATCTTCACAGCTCTTCATGTTTCTTTATACCAATACCCCTCAAAAAGTGAAAACTTTGTCTTTACAGTTCCGTTCCATAATGGCTGCCTAGTAATATGCACAAGCTGTTACAAATATTTTACCTAAATATGTCCATGGAAGGATAAAAGCAAAATCATGCATGTAGTCTGGAAAAAAAAAAACCAAACTATTTACTTTCCTTTTTCTCCTTTTTAACAGTCTTTTCGGCCACTTAATAGACCACATCTCAGAGCATTTGAATTTAAATCACTATTAAATTCCTTTTAATTAGTTTATTTTAAAGTATTGAGACAGGTACTGACTTGGCAGAAATAGCAGCTTTAACAAATCACAGCAGAAATTAATGAGTTTTAGGTATAATGAGTACTACACAGGAAACTTCTCAAAGAATTTTCTTCTTCCATTAATTCTCAGAGCCCAACTCTCATTTCATTAAGCTCACAAGAATTCTTCTCTTTGATTTCTGAAGACCAGGCTCAGATTGTGTTTCTAATCTGGTGGGCATAAGAACTGACCACAAGCATGGGGAAAAACAGAAAAAGCAAGCAAGAGAGAAGGGGAGAGAGATTCTGTTTGTTCTGTTTTATCTGACAGATTTCTATTGCTGAACCTAGGACAAACCACAAAAAAGACAAAGCAATGTACTCCTAGGTATCACACCACCTGATTTTCATCTTCCTGGCCTGAATAACTGAATCCAGAAGTTACAGAATATACTATGCATGATAAAAAGATTTTGCACTTGGTTCACCCAAAAAAGTCATCTTGTGTAGGGAGCAGACAAATGTAAGCAGGCATTAACTGAAGAGTACTTTAGCCTACCTTCTAGTCTCAACTCCTGCAACTATATTGTACTTCTCCAGAACTGAATATGTTTCTATTTTCTGTAACATTTGACAACAGTTGCTCTTTCTCACCAGTATGCCAGAACTGCATGACTTAAATATTGATGGTGAATAATGAATATCTTCTTTGGAAAGTGAAATTGAAGATGGGAGAATCCTTCCTACATTCTGAAAAGTCTCCTGCCTGTTGACTAAAGCACGGCCCAAGGAGGGGTTGAGTCCTTTCAGACAGGCAAGGGAACTGAACCTGGATCTCATCCACATTTCTGTCTGTTCTAAGCAATGAGCTACAGTCTGAAGGGGAACAGATTTTTCCACTGTTGGGCCAGCTGTTGCTACAGGGTCCTGGCCTACTACGTGTTTTCAGAGCTCGCCTACCAGACTAAACTCTACAAGTAGACATGCAGAAGAATGCTTCATTTCTGGAAATGTACTGGGACTCAGCCTGAGTTAATTACTAGGGCTCTATGTTTGAGAGCATGAAGGAGCACTGCTGGAGTACTTAAAGCAACTGATAATAAAAAATACCTAAGCTTCCAAACTTAGGAACCTCCAGGGTTACATGGCTGACATGTAAGCATGTTTAGGACTGCAATATTGACCCAGGGCATCTACATTCCACCTGACTTGAACATCATAGAATCATAGAATAGTTAGGGTTGGAAAGGACCTTAAGATCATCTAGTTCCAACCCGCCTTCTGGGCCTCATCCCAGATTAGAATCAACTGCTCTGAAATAATCATAATATCTGCATAATGATGACTTTCAGAACTATTTATAAATAATCTTTAATTAAGTAATTAATCTTGCCCCTGGACAAATATTTCTATTTTACATATATAAAAAACTGTGATAAATTGCCATAGGCTACAGCTGAGTCAGTATCAGAATTAGAATGGAGGAATTCTTGACTTGCAGGCTAGAACTCAGTTCATGCCTCTCAGAACAAAGAAAAAAAGAGAACATCTTACTCTTCAGAAGGGTCATTATGCTGACATGTTTTAATTGACCAGGATTTTTTATTTTAAAGTGGCTTATGTTTTGTTTGCTTGTTTGTTTTCACCAACAATACACAAAACTTTGCAGTGCTGCCTTTCAATTCTGGTAAACAATTAACAGCCCTGATAGGCAAACAACTGAGAAAACATTATCAAAGCTTTACTAAACCTCAGGTTTTGAGTGGTGTTGGAATGGTTGAAAATATTATATTTAATATTATGGAATCTTGATACATCAGTTAGCTAATTACTCAAAGAAAAGGCTTATTAGATCATTTAATCACTACCAGTAACAGCATTGTCTATACTACATAACCGTTGACGTATTTTAAGAATCCTTAACATTTTACACTCCTGCTATGTTTTTTAAGATGGAAAATCCAGAGGAAAAAAAAAAAATACCACAACAAAAACCTGACAAAACAAACAACAAAAAAAAGTAGCTTGCTTTCTCCCCTCCTTGCTGACGGAATTCTGTAATTCTGGATTCCTGCAGGAGTTACTGCTGGCTTAAAAGGAGTGCCACCTACCAACCCATTCATATCATATTCTTGGCTTGCACAGTTAAAACAGATCCTTCAGTAAGTTCTCTGCACTACTTATCAATCTACTTTCTTCATACACAAGAGTATGTTAGTCTCTACAAAGTGGCAAGTGCTAACACATGAAAAAAGTTCTAGACTGAAGTATCAAAACTGACAAAACACTTCAGTATTACTGAAATGAAAAACTGAAAACTGTATCAGCCATGCTTCAAATATTCCCATCTTCATTTTCAGAACTCTATGTCCTGATAGATATACATTGTTCTACAAGCAGTAATTCCATACTCCAGTCTAAATCCACTGATCTTAGCTGAGCACTGTTTTATACTTGTTTATATTTGTATCAAGCAACAGAAGACCAAGAGCACACGTATTTTGAGATAGAACATATTTAATTTGTTTTGTGTCGCACGTATTGCACATATGATATGCATCTGAGGTCTTCCCACAGAGACCACACCTGGCAACAATTTCCAGCAATAAAGGTTCTAGTCAACAAATTGAATATGGTCATAGCTGTTACACTCCTTTAGCAAAACTGTCTGAGTATGCCTACTAAGGATATTTGTGTGACAGGAAAGTTTTCTTATCATTCAAATTCCTTTCCTTACAAAAACGTATATTCAAATCTTCAAATGAGAATGCCAAGGTTTTATAGTTAATCCCACTTAAGAATTTTGAAACCCAAATAGCAGAGCTTCAATTTTAGGCAGACAGCACATCCTAGTGGTGACTCACACTATTTTATGATATTTCGTTTACACAATACCTGTGCTACATAAATACTCTTCTGGTACCCTTCAGTGCATGCTTTTTTCTTCTTTCAACTAAGAATGAAGTTGGGATTTTGGAAGGAAGTGACAGTTAATAAAACTGTGATAATTCAAGAACAGGGAATATTTTAAAATTTGTTCTATATATCTTTTAAGCAAAACCTGCTTCTAAATATGTACCATTTTAACTCTTTTTATGCAGAACATAAAACGAGCAATAGCACAATTTGTCATTCTGTATTCACTTTCCAATAGGAAACATCAACATTTCTGGTTTTACTTCAATTTCACTTGTGCAGGTTTACCTGGGAAATATGAGTAAAAGGCTATACATATTACTAAATACTTAGCTGGTTAATAAAACTATTAAATTAGTCATAAAAAAATGCATCTAATACAGCATTTTAATTTGTTGTGTTTTTGCCAGTCAGGTATGCAGCACAATCAGACAGCTGTCTGTTGAAGCAGGCTGCAATCAAGAGAAAGTGGAAACAAAATGCTTTTTAACAGTTAAAACAACAGTTAAAAACACTTAAAACAATATTTTGTGACTGCCCCATGTAGAGATTTTTAAATTACTTCATAGGTGGGTGAAGGGCTGTGAAATATGGGATGCAACACCTTTTAACATATTTCTCACTCTCTGATAATATCATATCTATAATGTATATCCTCTGAGTAGGAAATATGGGTAACATGTTTGCCTCTTAAAGGAACAGACCTGTAAACAGAGTACTATACCCCTGACAAGATGTACAGGCTGCACAGCTCCAGGCTGGGCAGAGAAGAGATTCAAACTTCAACAGGGGAAGTTTAGATTGGATATAAGGAATAAGTTATTTCTTGAAAGGGTGGTGAGGCACTGGAACGGGTTGCCCAGAGAAGTTGTGAATGCTCCATCGCTGCTGGTGTTCAAGACTAGGTTGGACATAGCCTTGGGTGACATGGTTTAGGGGGAGGTGTCCCTGCCCCTGGCCGGGGGGTTGGAACTAGATGATCTTAAGGTCCTTTCCAACTCTAACTATTCTATAATTCTATGACTGCCAGTGAAAAAGCTGGAAAGCATGTCCTGTGAGAGTAGCTGAGAACTTTGCATTTGTCTAATTTGGAAAAAAGTAGGCCAAGGGGTGATCTCACTGCTCTGTACAGCTTTCTGAAGAGGGGAAATGGAAAGGGAGGTGCTGACCTCCCTGGTATCCAGTGATAGGATATGTGGAAATGGTTCAAAGCTGCTCCAGGGGAGGTTTAGACTGGACATTAGGAATTATTTCTTTACCAAGAGGATGATCAAACACTGGAACAGGCTTCCTAGAGAGGTAGGGTCAATGTACCAAACCTGCCAGTGTTTAAGAAGCATTTGAACAATGCCCTTAATAACATGATTTAACTTTTGGTCAGGCCTGAAGTGGTGGGGCAGTTGGACTAAATAATCATTATAGTCCCTTACAATTGAAATATTCTACTCTGTTTCCTATCCCTTTCCCTCTCCTTCCGTTCCTTGCCTGCTTCTTGCTGTGGCAGTTTTGCAGTAGAAGGTAATACCATGAAGGAGGAAAGGGAGTGAACATGGACTTTTTGTATTGTTCTTCCCTCATATATGGGCTCACATATTTCCTTCCCCCTTCTTGAATCATTTTCAGTTATTCTATGGTAATTTTATTGCCTGATATATTTTCAGTTATTCTATGGTAATTTTATTGCCTGATATATTTTTGGTATTGTGTTCAAAATCAAAATGTTTAAAATAATCTTACCTGAGAGAAACACATTTTCTGCTATTAATATATGGGTGTTCCAAAGGCTCAAAAATCAAAACTCTGTTAAAAGGATCCCCATTTTCAGCTCAGCTTCAGGATCTGCTGCCTGACTCAAGTTCAAGATGTTACTGCCAATGTTAATGTCTTATTTTAGCTGAGATGAAAACTTGTCACAACTTAGTCCCTGTGCCTCACCTACAGTAGTGACCATCCTTCTTATAATGCTGAGGAACATATACAGACCCCACATATTTTCTCCTAG
Source organism: Forpus xanthops (assembly GCA_032466535.1). Lineage (NCBI taxonomy): Eukaryota > Metazoa > Chordata > Aves > Psittaciformes > Psittacidae > Forpus > Forpus xanthops. Next base: position 14,737 of record JASSUY010042656.1, read on the forward strand.
GTGGTGAGTGAAAGAGAGAGGTTTCAGCAGCTGAAACTCTATTAACAATCCCAGAGGAGTATGCATACTGCGTTTTAAAGCTGTAGCTGCATGGTAAGAGTTTTTTGATCACAGTTCACAAACGGTTTCAGAATGAACACCGACAGGGCCTGTAACAGCAGGTACAACCTAAACAACAGCACTGCCTGCTTTTCTATCAGACCAGAGCATTTCCTGGAATAATTTATGTACCAGGATTTGGGAACCCTGGTCATAAAAAAAAAAACCTTACAAAAGGGAGTTCTCAACAAAAACCTGCTGACTTCTCAACAGAAAGCCACAAACAAAAAAAAAAAGAGAAAAAATGATTTACAGGTAATGCTATTTTTTATAAATTCATATATTTTTGCACTTTATGAAAAGCTGTGGTTGGAAGGGACCTCTAGTCGTGGTTCACATGACAGTTTTCTTTCTTCGTAGGTATGGCAGTATAGGAGTGATTAGTTTATAAGATCTTTGTTGAAGTTGAAGAATTTTGTTGTAGAGAAGTTGTTGAGCAGCATCTTTTCCTCCATATTATGTCACCGTATTATTCTAGCATGGATTTTATTCCTATGAATTCCATAAACAGAATGGTTGAGGTTGGAAGAGACCTACAGAGGTCATCTTGTCCAACTCTGCTTCTCAAGCAGGGTTACCTAAACCCACTTGCCTGGGATCATATCCAGTTCAGTGTTGGAGTATCTTGAAGATGGAAACTCCACAATCTCTCTGGATGGAAAGTCTACAACCTCTTCCAGTGCTCAGCCACTCTCACATTAAGTGCTTCCTTAACAAATCACACCAAACAGTTCAATTTCTTACAGAAAACATCCCAAGATCTGTAAATTTTAATTTCTCCTTCATCTGGAGCATGGACTTTTAGCAAAACTGGCTCAGTTTAAATGGAATGTTTGTTCTTTGCTGCAGTTCATATCTGATAAAACTTTGGAAAAGTTTTTGTATTACAGAATTCTACAGGGAGATCCTTCCTTTGAGAACCAAGAGGCAACAACACTTCAAATAATCTTGCTGAATTTCCAAACATTTGGTATGCATTCTTTTCATTCCTTCACAGGAATGATAGATGTGCCCTTCTGAGGAGCTGTGTATGAGGGTTATTTACACTTTATTATTTCATGCTCACTACTTCCCTTTACACAGCCCCTACTGTTACACTGCTTAATATATTTTGAGGCATCATATATAAAATATACAAAAAAACTTAGTTCTTTGTCAAGCAAAGATGGATGTCTAGCAATTCCATTCACTGCAACAGAAGCTCATGTTTGAAAATGCCTAACAGATTAGTGAGATAGTAGGTATGAAAAATCTGAGTAACCCTGAATTAAAAGAAGCTGCATCTTAAGTCACAACTCGAGTTGCTGGTTACAGACATTTCTGGATCTGAACAACAGCCATTCCCTCCAATGATCATTCACAAAAGAAACAAGGAAGCAATCAGAATGTGATGGCAGCATTTCCATAACAAAGATCAATTTCTTAGAACTGATGACAGCCTTTCATGGAAAATTGATAACAGAAACAAACAAACAAAAAAAAAGAAATCTAATTGAGTTTTTAACTCTCATTAAGTTTTAATAAAATGCAATAAAAATGCACTAGAAAGAATGCCAGTGTGAGTAAGCACCAGAGTGGAATGTGAACCAATCAACCACATGCTACTGGATGTGCACCTCAAGGAGCTAGCAGTAATACAGCCATAACACAAGAGGGAGATCAGTGATTTTTATCCCCTGAGAATCTTAGTTCAATCATTGCTATCCACCCCACAGTGAAATTCTGATCAGGCAAGATGGACTAAGGGTCTGCACCTGCAGGAAGTAAGTAGGAAAAATGAGGAAACCTTTGAAACTAATTGCATATAAATAAATACATAATTCATTAATAATAAATACCACACAGTTTTCCAACTGCAATTGTAAAATAGTCTATTTTTTTTCTGTCATTTTAATTTAGTAAATTATTTATAGGGTTCCATATTTAAGGAATAATCCTAATTTATTATGTTTTGACATAACTCTTTTTTAAATAAATTTGAAATTCACGAGAGCTGCATGTACATGATGATTGACATAAACAATAATTCTCATCAGTCTTTCCAGTAGAGGAGAATGATGCTAGTACAGCTGTTATCTTCAAGTTCTGGGAAGCAGCTTTGTTACTCTTTTCTGTAATATTAGAAGCCTTAATGGTTAGTGAAGATGTGGTCTGCTTGATTTTTAGCACTATTTCACATGTAGCCTCTTTCTGAAAACAAGGAAGCTTGTGTGTGTTCCAGAAAGAATTAGTCCCACACAGTGGGACTTGCAACCCATACAACACCTAGGAAAGTGATCCTTTCTCTTATGTGTCAACTGTAATTTTTCTACTGCACACTACTTTGAAAAAATTATAAATTCATGAACAGGAGTCTATGTGTGAGCATCAGATTTCACACAGTTGTTTCCTATATTAATGAAAAATGACAAAGGAACAAGAATATTTATAAATATCAGATTACAAGAATGCTATGTTTTGAAAACCATATTTTTATTACCTCATATTAATTTCTGTTACAAAATTATTTTGGTCTATGAAATTATTTTAGAAGCAGAATTGGTTCTTGACAATGGAAGCTTGGCACAACAAAGACAGAATATGCTCTCTGTTCTCTTAAAAGACAAGAGCAGTGAAAAAGAGGATTTGCTAACAATAAATTCCCTAACAAAAGACTAGGAACAGATCAAACCAGTTAATTTACTGATAAAACCCCAGGATAATTTCTGGGAAGTGAAAGATTTCCAATACGAACCTTCAGTAGTGGAGATCACTGAAACTAACCTACTCCAGTGCTTAAGTATACCCAATTCCTCTTGCCACAGTTTCAGCATACTTGCGCTATCTCCATTAAAAATAACAGAATACCATTATTTTTTTTTGTAGCAAATATTTACACATCATGTTTCCTTTAAGTCTTCTCTAAATACAGTTATCTTAGTCTTTCCTGAAAGTGTCTGCATTTTTCACTCCTGATCTTGCTGGTTGCTTCTCAGCAGACACATATTTCCTTTCTTTTTTTTCTTATACCATGAAAAATTTTCCAGTTAGCCCTTACCAGTGTAAGTAGAACAGAATGTTTTGTCTCTCCTGTGAAAGATACTTTTATTTACATATTTTTGTATAGTTCTGGCATTTTCCAAAGTTGTTTGAGCATTACTTGCTCATTTTGATGTGAAATGGTGGAAAACCTCATTTCCTCCTAGTCTGTTAGAATACCCTAAAGCCTTGGGTTTATGATAAAAAATAAAACCTACTTTTGATTTGTTTTGTAGAACAATCTACTTGCAGCATTCCTTTAACTTTTTTGGGGAATTTATATTTACACACATATTTACAATATGGCTTTACGTAACAACTGCCACTGGAGAAGGGTATGCAATTTAGTAACTTTATCACCTTTCTTGCATAGAGTCACACTAGTGTACCGATCCCCTACAGCATCACAGAAAATCAAAACATCAGGGTTGGAAAGATGTATTAGGCTTTCTAGTCCAACCTTATCTTGATAAAATACTAATTAAAAGCAAGCTACAGTGACTGGCCAGTGAGTACACTTGTGATAAGCAGTATGAGTAAAGTGAGTTTCCCTTCCTTCAGGAGGGTAGATAAGAACATTAGCATGGCTGTTTCCCTTTTAACAGCCTTCACAAAACTTAAAGAAACATACTGGAGTTTGGGACTTTGACTCTTCACTCAGATTGGGCTGAATTCACGTTCACTGTAGGGGGAGGTCACGCCAGTAATGGTATGACACAACTGTGCCAAGCTTCGCTTTGTAAGAAACCTAACTATAAAGAGCAGACTTGTTCTGGCAAAAATGCCTATGTTGGAACACGAGGCAAGCACACAAAACAGCAGTAGATAGAAAAAGAGTGGAAAACCTCAAAATAATGACTTGAAGTCTGTGAAACTTTTAAGTTCTCCCCCAGGATTTTTTTTTGGGCAGTAAATGCTGAAGAAACCCAAAGAGTACTACAAATGATCTAAGAACTCATGTAAAAAACATCATTAAGAATCAGCTCTCATCTTGGTATTCTTAGGGAAGTGAAAAAAAACCCTCAACACCTAAAAACCAAACCAGTGGTTGTTCTTCAATGAACCAAAGCACAGGGGGAATTAAAAAAAAAAAAAATCCTTGACTTTAAAAAAAACTATGTTAAATCATTAATGATGCAAATGTTAACATTTTTTGATATATTAATTATTGATAAATTACCATCATACTTATTTCTAGTACTCATGCATTTGTGTTGTCTGGATTTCTGGAGTTGTTGGAAACATTTGGTTTTGTGTCTCCTACATGTTTAAGAAAAATATTTATGTTTACACATGTCCTTTTATTATTCAATACGACTAAGCTCGTTAGCTTCTAAAAGAACTACTTATACCATCTTGCCAAGAATGGGTTACATAAAAAGAACGAAGGACAACAGAATAAGCCCCTTGATACTGATTTGATAATACAATACAGAAATGTAGTATTTCAGCTCAAAACAGTGTAAGACCTGTCCTTTGATGCCAGCATGAGTGAACAAGATTCTGTTCACAAGTCTGTCGTAACCTTGAGGAAATCACCTCTGCTGCTGAATTTTTACTTATCTGTAACACAAGGATGAACTCTCAGCTCACTTACAGTGTTTCTTATCCTTAAACTTCAAAATTCAATTTATAGTTAACTCACTAAGAAAATGGTAGAAAAGGTAATCAGGGTATCAGACTTATTACTTAAGGTGGTCAGGGCTGCTGCTGAGATAGTAATTCAGACCACTCTTAGCTCTAGTTAATGGTGGAAAAGGGAAGCACTAGACCAAATTAAACAATGTTATATCCAGGTGGAAAAAGACTTCATAACTTGCCATCACTTGTAGAGAGAGCTACCAGTTACTGAGAGATCAGTAACAACTTTTCCTCCTAAAACATGGAGAAAGAAAATTAAACAGCCCATGATCATAATCTCTATTTCAGGTTTAGCCAGCACAGCTAAACTGTTGGCTTGTGTGCTGAGTCCAGCTTTACTGACAATTCCTTGAAGCAGATGGGGAAGAGTTGCTTTGGCAGTTCATAGCAGCCAAACAACTGAACACTTCCTTCTAAAAGGAGCTGCTGTCTCATCCATGCACATAGGCCTGTGGAGTGGTTTAAGTTCAGTCAGCCACGCAGCTCACTCCCCTCCCTCCCTCTTCCTCCCCCTGCTCCCAGAGGGACAGGTAGGAGAATCGAAAGAACGTAACTCCCACGGGTTGAGGTAAGAACAGTCCAGTAACTGGGGTATAACATAAACAACTGCTGCTACCAGCAATAATAAGGGATGTAACAAGGGAAGAGAATACAACAGTTCACCACCTGCCGACCGATACCCAGCCTGACCTGAGCAGTGATCTAACCCTTCTGGGTGACTGCCCACAGTTTCCATACCGGGCATGATGTGCTGGGCTATGGACTACCTCTTTGTTTAGCTCGGGTCAGGTGTCCTGTCCCTGCTTCCTCCCAGCTTCCCCTCCTCCCTGGCACAGCATGAGGCACAAAAAGTCCTTGATCAGACTGAACATCCTAAGCAGCAGCTAAAACCTGTCCACCTTCTGCTAGTTATATCAACACCAAGATAAGCAGTCTGACAAGTTTTGGGGTTTTACAATTCAACAAATAGGAAACTTTCACTATGCATAGATCCAATACAAATATGTTTTCAGTCATTTCCACAATACAGAGATAGCAACTATTCAAAAAGCCATGTAGCTCCATTATTGGAATACTAGTCTGCAACACTGGTAACTTAATTGTGGAAACCCTGGGAAAACAATTGCAGCGCAAAGGGAAAAAAGGAGGAAAATAGTCAGGAATTTAGCTACAGGGAGAACAAAAGAGAGCCACTTCAAAAGCAGTATGTATTTTGCATCATTCATATATCTGCTGGAGTCTTCATAGGGCCATAAAATTGTTTGGCCTGGAAGGCACCTTAAAGATCATACAGTTCCAACCCTCTGCCATGGGAAGGGACACCTTTCACTAGATCAGGCTGCTCTAAGACCTGTCCAACCTGGCCTTGCACACTGCCAGGGATAGGGCAGTCACAGCTTCTCTGGGCAACCTGTGGCAGCATCTCACCACATTCACAGAGAAGAATTTGTTCAAAATATCTGATCTAAATCTTCCTTCTTCCAGTTTAAAGCCATTTCCCCTTGTTCTATGCCTACACGATCTTGTAAAAAGTCTCTTCAGATTTCTTGTGGCCCCCCCTTAGGCACTGGAAGCTGCTTTAAGGTCTCCTTGGAGCCTTCTCTTCTTTAGGCTGAACAAGCACAACTCTCTCAGCCTGCCTCCTTAGGGGAGCTGTTCCAGCCCTCTCATCATCTTCGTGGCCTGCTTTAGACTTCCTCAAGCAACTCCACATCCCTCTATGTGTTGAGAGCCCCAGATGAACAGTACTCACATCAGGTTCATACCACTACCTGTCAGTATTCTCACAATTGTTACAGACTGCTCACTTTGCCCAATGTGAGTATCCACTTTGTCCAAAGGTGAGCATAGATTAAGCTGTTTTAGAGGCTTTGTTGACGTGTATAGTTATAGTAGCTGTCTCTGTTAACTTCAGTTCCTGAAACCTATTCCTGTTCATACACTTTGTAACATAAACGTCGCTAACTCCAGCTCTCCTTAAAGTCCACAGGCCTCCTATTTCCCACTCTATCCACCGCCGGCAGAGACGGCAAGCGTCCTTCGCTCTGTCAGGAAAGACCACTTTCTTCCTCCCCGAGGAGCTCGTCACTTAATGACTTTTGCTGTGAAAGAGGCCGGAATGGAGGGTGTGTGGAGGGGGATGTCTGTCCATCCGCCGTCAGCCTGGCACAGCTCGGGAAGAAACAACCGCGATGGACTGCGACTAAGACCGAGCACACGCACCGCCATCACCTCAGCCGACATAATGGTCATCCACAAGCCAACCTCCCCCCGCCCCGCCTCCTCGCGGAGGAGACCACTGCTGGCGGAGAAAAGGGGGGGGGGAAGAGCGGGATGACACACACGCACACCGGCCGGAAGAGACCATTCTCCCATCCTTCCGGGGAGGGCACGGGAGCCCCGCTACCGGCGGCTGCCCCAGGCGCGGCAGCGGTGGGCGGGGTGCCCGCCATAGGCAGGGCGGGTTGGTGATTGGCGCGGCCGCTGAGGCTGAAGGGGAGCAGCAGGAAGTGCTGCCGGGGGGAAGCGCCGCGGGGCGGGGCCGCACTGAGGCGGGCCGGGCCGGGCCGGGCCGGGGTAGGGCTGGGCCTGGCTGGGCCGGGCTGCGGGGTGCGGAGCCGTGCTGGCGCTGATGGCAGCCCGCGGGGTGTGTGGGTGGCCCCGCTCGTGATGTGCGCCCCGCGGAGGCTGCCGGCGCCGGTCCGTTGAGTCGCCGCGAGCACCGTTTGGGTGCGAGGAGCCGCCTGGTTCGACGGGGCAGCGTCGCCGCGGCCATGCCGTGCACCTGCGGGAACTGGCGGCGGTGGATCCGGCCGCTGGTGGTGCTGCTGTACATCGTGGGGCTGCTGGTGGTGGTGCCGCTCTGCGTGTGGGAGCTGCAGAAGCTGGAGGTGAGGGTTGGGGCCGGCGGGCAGCCCTGGGGCTCCGCTGAGGCGGCTGGCAGCGAGCTTCAGACCCGTGTACCGACCCAACGAGGAAGAGGGTGGGTTGGGGAAGTGCGGGGCGCCAGTGTGTGCGCTTGCAGTGCTCGTAAAGTACGAACGAAGCAGGATGGAACAGGACGGGAATTCTTTCTCCTTCCGGTTCAATAATAGTGTTTAAACAGTTGGTATGATGTTGAAGAAACTGGAGTGGGTGGCTGCAGGAGCCCGGCTGGAGCTTTGCCCTGCCCAGAACTTAGGTTTTAACAGTTGTTAGCAGTAACGCGGGCATTCACAACCTAGTATCTTGGGTAGCTCTGTCTGATCAGGGAGAACTGAGGTAGTAGATACCGAAGCCGCATTTCCATGGTGGTGGTACCGAAATATGTCATAATAGTAGTGTATGAATCGCACACATAGGATTACTTTTCTAACAGAAAGTAAAATTTTGACCTTAAAGAATATATATTTTCCAGTTATATACAGGCTTGTTCCTCAGGAGCTCTTTCATGGTATGATTTTAATCACTTGACAGTAAAATCTGTCTTGAGTGTGTGTTAAATTTCTGATTTTGAAACCCTGTTCTGATGCTTTTGTATGTTCAACATCATGTGTGTATTGAAGTGGTATCTGACATTTCAAAACCATTAAATCTGGTACTGGTAGTGAAACTACTCAGAAGTGATCTTGGAGCCAAAAATCAGCAGAAGACTTGGGATGTTGATGTGCAGTAGGGAATCGGAGAAAAACTTCTCAACCAAAACAAAAAGTGATTGAGAAAAATCTACATTTCTCGGGGTTTTGTACTTAGGATTATTAATATAGTTATTTTTTCAGAGTGTTAGTTTCCAATTGTAGCCCTGTGTTTTAGCAGACATATACATATGTATGCACACATGTCTACTTCAGATTGTTAAATGTAACTAGTTGAAACTGATTGCTACTTGGAACTTGATTTTAAAGCTAAAATACTTTAAATCTACAAGCTTTCAGGAACTTTGTAATGAAGCATAGAGGTGAGGCAAGTTCCAGACCCGAAGCAAGGAATCAGTCGTGGCTTTCAGCAAAAATAAATACTGAGCATCGCTGTGCTTTTGTAGAATATTTTGTCTGTATTGGTGAGAGTTTTGTTTGATTCTGCAAGATTTCTCATCCTTTCTTGTTTAAGTTTTACTCTAAGGCAAAACCACAGATTGCAAGGGAGACTTGGTTTTTGTTAGAAAAACTAAACTTTATACTGGGGATATGTACTTAATGGACATCTTAAAACTTTATTGACATAAAGAAAGGTAACTTATTTTTCTTGTTATACTAGTAAAGCTTTTAAGTATTAGTACTGAAACTTTGATGTTGCATTGTTCTTTTTCTTTGCAAGGTTGGAATTCATACCAAGGCGTGGTTTATTGCTGGGATATTTCTACTAATGACTATACCAATATCTCTCTGGGGAATACTACAACACTTAGTCCATTATACTCAACCTGAATTACAGAAACCAATAATAAGGTAACATCTCCCATTTTACCTTTGCTACAAATGTTGAATTTAATTCAGACAAAAAATACACCTACTGATATTAAATGTTCTTCTGTTATAACAGGATTCTGTGGATGGTGCCGATTTACAGTTTAGACAGTGTAAGTGTTCTCGTACTGTTAACAGCTTAGTAAAATTCTGTTTGCTGGGGGAGTGAGGGGAAAACAATATCACAGTTGGCAGAAACTGTGCTGCATGGAGAGTTGTAGTCCTAGAAATGTGTGCGTATTCTTATTTATGGAGTATGTCAGAAGTCTAGTTATAGTGATACTACATTCTTCTTGTGGAGCTTGTGGGATCACTTTTGCTAACCCTCTTTAAACCTGGTCCATGAGCATCATTTGTGCCAGCTGTGGAAGGGGCCTGCTTTTGGTCCTTCCATCTTCAGTCACAGCTGAACTGGAAAACAGGGTGATCCAAGTACTATCTCAAAATTCAGTGCCTTACTTTTCTTTCCCAAATTATGTTTAGTGCTTGTCGTGGTTTAAGCCCAGCCAGTAACTCAGAACCACGCAGCTGCTTGCTCACTATCCCTTCTTCTTCCCCCAACCCTGTTCCCAGAGGGATGGGAAGGAGAATCAAAAGAATGTATCTCCCACGGGTTGAGATAAGAACAGTAACTAAGGTATAAACACAAACCACTACTGTTACCACCAATAATAAGAATGATAAGGGAAACAGCAAGGGAGGCGAATACAACCACTCACCACCTGCCAACCGATACTCAGCCTGACCTGAACAGTGATCTAACCCTTCTGGGTAATTGCCCCCAGTTTATATACTGGAAATGACGTGCTTTGGTATGAAATACCTCTTTGGTCAGTTTGGGTCAGGTGTCCTGTCTCTGCTTCCTCCTGGCTTCCCCTCCTCCCTGGCAGAGCATGAGACTCAGAAGGTCCTTGGTCAGAGTAAACATTACTGAGCAGCAACTAAAAACATCAGTGTTATCAGCACTGTTCCCAGGCCAAAAGTCAAAAGCACATCACTGCACCAGCTACTGCAAAAGAGAAAAATGACTGCTACTGCTGAACTCAGGACAGTGCTAAAATTCTTCCTTTTTGCTTCACGGACAAAGGATAAATTCCCACAAAGAAATTAATTCTCGGTATTTTATGCCATAGAATTGGTCATAGCAGATATGGTTCATGTAAATATGCCACCTGTGGAGATGATTTCAGCCTGGGTAAGCAGCATACTAAATCTGCGAACTGTGCAGGATGTGTGTTTATATGTTGTCATCACTTCCTGACATTGCAAATACTTGTTTCTTTCATAAAAGACAGGTTTCCAGGAAGTTTTCCTTTATTTTTTTTTTTTTTTTTGTTTAGTTTTATTCCCCTTTCCCTGCAATCCCCCCCACCATCCCCTGAGTGTTTCTAAAGTGTCATCCTATGTATGCTCTCTACATTTTGTATCTGAAAGACAGAGATTTAGAGAGATCTTCAGAGTGAAGGAGAGTGGGGAACAAAACTTTACCTGTTTCCTGTGGGGAATATCAAGTACCTCAGATTGATATTTCAGTTTGAAGTACAGAATTTTCCTTTGGAAGAAAATTACCTGCTAAGTAAATGAGGTCTAGCCAGGTATTCAGGGACATTTCTGGCATACTGAAATCTTTCTCCAGGCTCCTGGATCTTATGACCTTTGCTGCGTATATGGTGTCCTCCTAGAGTGCTTAATCTGAGCTGAACATAAAGTTCCCGGATTCAAATGCTGTATTCTCATTTTACTAATTGCAGTATTGCAACTTCCACAAAGGTGTTGCACTGTCATCTCTAGTATTTCTTAACTGTGATAAGGATGTGAAGCATCTTCCTCATAGTTCTATTAGGAAGGTCAGAGAAGGCACATTTGCTGTGTTAAAACCTAGGGAAGCAATGTAAACTCAAAAGACCGGCCTCTTTAACATGCATGCACCACACCCCCCAACCAAAAAAAAATCAAAACCAGTAGGACAGGTTGCACTGAACAGTTTCAGTATGATACTCAAAATTGGAAGCTCTGACAGCGGATGCATAATCACTGTTCTGAAGAAAGGAAAAACAACCCAAGAAAAAAGAATAAACAGATGACCCAAAATCAGTTTTCTGTCTGAAATTTTGGTTTAGAGGAATGAATACCACTTTAACGCTAATCTGTTACACTCTTCTATGTTTTGCAAATATGTCAGAACAAACTTTTACGTGTTAGAAACCAAAAGAAATCAGCTTTGTACTATCAGACTAAAAACATAGTTTTCAAACCCATATTGACAACGAATATGTGAATCTGGGGAAACAGTTGTCTTGTCTCCTGACCAGAGCAGGTTATGTGTAAGAGCCATCTCCTTAGTTACTTTTTAAATTAAAGACTGTATTGTGTGGTCAAAGATACTGAGCATCTCCTGCGCAGCGCTGTAAGCATTTGAAGCAGCACAGATACAATCTGAAAATATACTAGTATTTCTACAGAATGTTATTTTTTAGCTGTAGCATCACACTCTCATCAGCCAAATGCTTCAAGCCCTGTTTAATTAGTGCCTGCTGCCTGATGAAGTATTGCTTGCTTAACTAGCCAGCCAGTGTAGTCATTGAAGTCACTTTAGTCTTTCTTGTGTGTAATCTTTTATGTACCTCTCTTCTTACAGTGGATAGCTTTGAAATACCCCAACATTGCAATATATGTGGATACATGTCGAGAATGCTATGAAGCTTATGTCATCTATAACTTTATGGTTTTTCTTTCAAATTATCTAACCAACCGGTATCCAAACCTCGTATTAATAATAGAAGCGAAAGATCAGCAGAGACATCTACCACCTCTATGTTGTTGTCCATCGTGGGCTATGGGAGAGTGAGTATATGATGACATCTTACAATTTTAACCTGTGTAATCAACACAAATGTTTTGTTTTCATATTTAGTAGTATTAACTTCTGTTGCTTGGCAGAGTTTATCAACTATGATTGCCTACTGAAAGCAGCTGTAAACATGTTTCATTTAGCTGTAAAACACCCTATTAATCACACTTATTTCTAACATGCATTAACTCAGGTGGTGCTGTAGGAAAATTCTAGCTTTTGAAAAGCATTGGAAAAAGGTCCTCTTGAATTTGCTTCCTTTGCCATCAATATAATGCTTGCCAAAGTGTATATGTAGACCAGATAGCCTATTGCTTTTATTTCCACTGGGGAAGGATGAAAGGGCATATGCCCCTGACCTGTTTGTTTCTGCATGCTTAATCTGATAAGTATCCCTTAAGAGATTTTGATAAAGCTCTTTAAAATATTAAAACCCGTGAAAGTAAGTCATTCTTAAATGCCTTCAAGCACAGTGAAAATTGCATCCTTTTTGTGTAGCCCAGAAAGAAGTTTTCCATGCCTAAAATCATCAAATATTTCCTGTTAGGTATCTATAAAAGTCTAGTTTTTTCTGTAATGTGGATATACACACTATAACTGTAGTACCTGAAGTCCTGAAAGCAGAAGTTGAAATTACTGTGAAATAAAAATTCTGTTTAACTTCTGAGAACAGGAAACTTCCATAAATAAATTGTCTTTAAATTCTTGTACAATGAATTTTGTCTTTCTCTTGCAGAGTTTTATTATTTAGATGCAAACTGGGTGTTTTGCAGTACACTGTTGTCAGGCCATTTACTACCATTATTGCTTTGTAAGTACACTCATAAATAATTAATATTGATCTTCAGGATAAAATTTTCAGTTATGCTGGAAAGAATTTTCATGCCCTTTTTATTGAACTGAGGCAGCTTGAAAACAGACTCATTGTGTTACATGCTTAATGAGTCCCAGCAATTTGAATCAATCCATGATTTCTTTATGACTTCCCTATAGCAAATGACTGTTTGCAGAATTGAAATATATACTTAATGCCTGCTGCTGATAGCAGTGGGAGAGAATGTTAAGTGCTGTTGATGTGGGAAAAACATTTTAATGATCTCTTAATTTTTAGTGTCATTTTTTATTTCTCCCTTTTCTCCCTGACTTCAACAGTTGGTATTTTTAAAGTCAGGTTCGTGGAACTTTTTAAATTTTATTAAACTTTGTTTGTGGCAAACCTGACTATGCCATTATACATGTTGTATAACCTGTTGTTATAAAAGAATAGCAGGCAGCTAATGCATGTTGGTATAATATCCATACAAATATTGGCTGTAGGTGTTCTAACAGTTAAAAGCAAAAAAGTTAAGAACCCCTGATATTTAATTGTTGAATTAATTGAGCAATGGAATATGTTAGTCTTGCATTCAAACACTATTTTGTCTATGGAAAACACAGTATGCATTTTCTATGCCATATGCTGTTGGAAAGTGATTTTTGTGCATATCTCCAAATGCATTTATTTGAGTTCCAAAAGAGATTTTGGATTCTAACAGTTGATGGGTGTAATGAAGATACAGCACTTAAATAAACCAATATTCTACTGTAGTTTTTAACTCTAAAAAATTCTTTCAGAATTTGTGAACTAGTGGGAGTGTACGATGAAGGAAATTTCAGCTTCAACAATGCCTGGACTTACTTGGTTATACTTAACAATATGTCACAGCTAGTGAGTATCAAGAGTGCATCTTCCTGCTCTTTTAACCTATTATGTTAGTATTACGTGAGTCTTCTGTGTGAACTGTTGACAGGAATTTTGTTAATGTCTGGCAGTTCTTATGGGTTGACTATTTCTCTAAATCGAAGTTACTATCTGTTAAATATTATACATGCAAAATATTAGGAAAACAGATAATCTAAATACTGTTAAGTTCTATAAAGCAATAGTGTCCCATCTCTCTACCCTAAACTGTTTGATGAATGAAGTGGTGTGGCCTGGGCATGTTAGAGTTGCAGACATGTTGCTGCAGAAGAGGTGACTTCACCCACTCACGCAGCTTTCTCCCAGCACACAGTACTGGCTACCTCAAAAATACTGTGTTAAAAGATGGTGGTAACAATACTGACAGGAAAAAAAAAAAAAAAAGAAGGATCTGTGTATTCAGTGCAGAGATTCTGGCCTGCCTAAAACCTTGTCTTGTTGGTTCAGCTGCCAGATGATGTCAGGGTAAGAGTAAGATGTCAGCCCCTGGACTTGAAAATTTCATTTCTGGAGGTCAGGGATTGCATTTAGTGGCTTGCTGGGAATGCAGAGGAGTAATTTCCTGCTTGACCTGGGGCATGTTACACATGAGTTACTGCAAGAAGAAAGAGCAGCAGCTCTGGCTCTTTGCTGCTTAGCCTTCTAGTCTCTAACCTTCTTCCTTCTCTTGGCCGCAGCAGCAGGACTCATAACAGCATAACATCCCATCTGGAAAGGGCATCCTCCTACTGCCACCCTTGTGTTTGATGGGTGGCTGTCACAGGTCTTCTAACTTCCTTCTGCTGTGACAACAGTCCCAGCAGCAGCACGTGCTTCTATATGAACTGGTTGACATGATTGCTTGAAGAAACTCGATAGTAAGAGGATAGGAGAATATGTGTGAAAAGGGGAGATAGATTCCTTAGGTTTGGCTATACATCGGTTTGGTTCCTTGCAGTTGTCATTAATAGGAAACACGCTCAGATTTGCAGTGAAGATTGCATTCGTTGCCTCATCTCTCATAAATAGGCAACATTCGAGGTGTTCCTAACAGAAGGCTGAAAGAACATGTGCTTTTTGTTCCATTTTCCCTAGTGTGGCATTGAAAAGATTTTATGCGACCTTCCTATGCTTTGCTTAAGTGTGTAGACAGATGACCTTTGTCTGCCAGTACCATGAATTTCAGAAACACAATTCCAAGCAAAAAAAGAGGTCTGCTTTAAAACAGCAAGGCAAAGACTGCATAAATTCAGAGCCTCTTGTCTAAAATAGATAGTTTTTTTTAAGTTTGTGTTGTGCTGTGATGTATTCTTTAACTGAAGAGATGCTGTAAAACAGCTCCTTCACAAAATAAACAAGGATTTTGAAGGCTTTTTTTTTCATTTTCTTGTTAGTTTGCTATGTATTGTCTGGTGCTGTTTTATAAAGTACTACGTGAAGAACTGAACCCTATCCAACCTGTTGGCAAGTTTCTCTGTGTGAAGATGGTAGTTTTTGTTTCTTTCTGGTAAGTGAATTATTTGCTCATTACTTCTTGCTCTCAGGGTAGATCATAAGCTAAAAAAGCTGTATTGTTACTGAGTTTAGAGCCTTCAAAAAATCTAATACTAGCAAAGTGTCCCTTTCCCCCCTTCACAACACTTACATTGGACACAGCAGTCTTCTTCACTTGAGATTATTTTTCAGACTTGGTATTTTGTAAGGTGATGCTCAAGAGCATAATTTATTTTAGAATCTTCACTTGCAGTTATTTAAAAAAAAGCCAGCTGGTTTTCAAAGTAAGTGACTATAAGTTAACCATGAATTACTATTTATGCATAGCTCACAATTGGCTGCTAATGAATAAGTACATTTGACTATCTGAACAGTACACTCTGGGCTGCAGTTGTAACCTGAAAGAGAAGCAACT
Organism: Forpus xanthops; assembly: GCA_032466535.1. Lineage (NCBI taxonomy): Eukaryota > Metazoa > Chordata > Aves > Psittaciformes > Psittacidae > Forpus > Forpus xanthops. The sequence goes on from JASSUY010042656.1 coordinate 30,420, forward strand.
TCTTCTAATAACTAACAGAAACAACAAACTCTTCTTTGGTTATGTTCTCAGTTGATCTTTAGGACCACGGATGAATGACATCTCCTTTAAGTCTGTTTTCTTCCTCTTGAAATCTAAATACATAAACAGTGTGGGTTTTGTAAGGTTCTTCCTAGGTGTACATACAAACAGGCTTCATTTAACAGCTTTATTTGCAGGGGTTTTGGCACTACTGCTACAACAACAATAATAATACATTCAAATAATCTTCATAGGCAAGCTGTGCTTATTGCATTGTTGGTGAAAGTTGGCGTTATTTCTGAGAAACACACCTGGGAATGGCAAAGTGTGGAAGCTGTAGCCACTGGCCTACAGGTAGGAGCAGACAATGACTTCTTACAAATGGCTGTATATAGGATGACATAGCTGATCTCAAGCAAACATTGTCAGGCCCGCTTTAATTAACATAGGCTAGATTGATACTGAATTTATTATAACTTTGGCTGTGTTTCAGTCAATCACCCCAACTGAGTTTTACACTCAACACTTTTTATTTCCATGTGTTAGGCAGAAGGAATATACCCCAGTTAAATACTTCCTTGCATTTCTTTTTATACAATCATAGAACAGTTAGGGTTGGAAAGGACCTTAAGATCATCTAGTTCCAAGCCCCCTGCCAGGGGCAGGGACACCTCCCACCAAACCATGCCACCCAAGGCTATTGTCCAGTCTGGCCTTGAACACCGCCAGTGATGGAGCATTCACAACTTCCCTGAGCAACCCATTCCAGTGCCTCACCCCCTTAAAGTAAGGAATTTCTTCCTCAGTTCCAATCTAAACTTCCCCTGTTTAAGTTTGAACCCATTAACCCTTGCCCTCTCACTAGCGTCCCTCATGAAGCGACCCTCCCCAGCATCCCTATATGCCCCCTTCAGATATTGGAAGGCTGCTATGAGGTCTCCACACAGCCTTCTCTTCTC
>JASSUY010042657.1:0-40749 GCA_032466535.1 Forpus xanthops
CTTCCTCAGATCCAATCTAAACTTCCCCTGTTTAAGTTTAAACCCATTACCCCTTGTCCTCTCACTACAGTCCCTAATGAAGAGTCCCTCCCCAGCATCCCTACAGGCCCCCTTCAGATACTAGAAGGCTGCTATGAGGTCTCCATGTAGCCTTCTCCAGGCTGAACAGACCCAACTTTCTCATCCTATCTTCATGTGGGAGGTGTTACAGTCCCCTGATCATCCTCGTGGCCCTCCTCTGCACTTGTTCCAACAGTTCCATGACCTTTTTATGTTTTACCTTTTTAAGACAACAGAACTGCACACAATACTCCAAGTGGGGTCTCATAAAAGCAGAGTCCTTTGACCTGCTGGTCATGCTCCTTCTGATGCAGCCCAGGATACAGTTGGCTTTCTCGGTTGCAAGCACACACTGCTGGCTCATGTTCATTTTCTCATCAACCAACATCCCCAAGTTCTTCTCCATAGGGCTGCTCTGAATCTCCTCTCTGCCCAACCTGTAGCTGTGCCTGATATTGCTCCCACCCAGGTGTAGGACATTATGCACCTTAAACTAACTTGAGGCAGTCTGCCAATATACTGGCGTTGCAGTGCAGCGCAGCACTTCCAGCTCGCACATCACAGCCTGGCTAACAGGGAGAGGGTATCAACATCAAAACGTCAGCCAACTTACAATTCATTAAGCTACTTATTAAGCCTGTTCTTTAAACACTGTGTTTTTCTTTTTTTACTAAAATACTACCTTCACCCAAGGACACTCACAATTAGCATGGATGCATTATTTCAGCTTCCAGAATATAGCCCCCAGGGTCTGAGGTACAAATCAATCAGTGCATAGCAGGGCAACCTTCTCCCATTTCCTTTATCTCTGCCGTAGATAGCTGGTCCATGGCATATTTACAGAGCTTGATTTGCAGCTGGCTAAGTTCCCATTGTGCAGGCAGATCCAGACAGAATTCACTTCTTTTTCCTTTCTTAAGCATGATGTGGTTGTTGCTGTGGCTGCCCCATGGATGTTTTCATCCTTTCCAATTCAAACAGCTGAATCCCTGCTGAACACTCCCTGCTTGTGTTTGTGCATGCATTTCTGTTGTCTGGTTGTCTGCTGCCTTTTCAAACCAAAACATCTGTTCAATATGTTTCCCTGCACTGCCCACACAGTGAAACAAGTCAACATTGGAGAAGGATTGAAAATCAAAATCCCCAACAGGAGCTAACCCTGCCTCTGAAATGATAGCACATACCACAGGTAGTACCAGTGGTTTATGATACATCTGGTGGCTCTGTGCCCTTAATTAAAATGCAATTACAGTATTTCTAACATGGGAATAAATTCCCCATGCTTTGGGACCAGAACTGCTTACTCAGAGGCAGCTTGGATTGGATTTCAAAGTTTTATGATTCTGAAGATAAACATCTGGTGATATATATACACAACTGTATGAAGTACTTTGATGCCATCCTCCAACTGAAAAATGGGGGCATTAGGAGTCTGATTATCTTCTGTGCTTTAAAAAAATCCCATTCTGCAATGTCTTACATATCTAAGCATATATATATCTCCCAGTAAATGGCTTTTGGACCTTCTTTTCAACCGCTACAGGTGAACCCTCTTAAATGAAGATCCCCTGAAAATGATTCTCAGGGGATTGCAGAATAAAATCCTCTTCTGTGATATCAGCTTCCCCATTCTTCATATTTTTTCAACACTTTGGCAGATTAAAGGGAAGATGTTTCCTAAATTCACTTCAGATGGTTGCTTTCCTATAAATAAATATATAAAAACTCCCAGGAAGTCCAAAGATCTCATCATAAAAGCGTCTTGAGCTAGACTTACACATAAGTAGTACATTTAAGTTGAGCCAAAAACAGATCTATTGCAGTTGGCATCATCTTTATTAGTCAACAAGAAAGGACATAGAAAAATGCTTCCTTAGGTTCTACCAGTGATAAAACTGACATCAAACAGACAGGATTCTACAGTTTTGATTTTCAATTGATAGGGAAAATTCTAATTCTGGAAAACCTCTTGAGCCTAGGGAAATGACACAGATACAAATGATACCCACTACCTACCAAGATACTAATGAAAACTAATGCCGTACTTTGCAGGTCAGACTGAAGCCGGCTATTTCTATATGTTCCAGTTTTAAATGCTTATTGGTTTGGAAAATCAGTCAAACACATGAAAGAATTATTAGTTATTCTTGAGCATCGGGGCTTGAGCTTTTCAAAGAGTATAAGGGCTTGAAAGTGATGTAGAAAAGGTTGCAAGCATTAAACAAGTAACAATCCGCAAGGAAGATGAGCAACGAGAAGCTAAATTGCAAAGAAATTTTAAAGGATCATATGTGCTCTGCTGAAAAAGAGGAAATAGCACTGAAGGTACTGAGAGTGCAATGAATCTTCCACTCTATCCCGGTAGTGCCTATTTTTCCAGAGGAAGCCTACACACATAGCTTAGAATAGGCACCTTTCACTTATAAAGCTTAATTTAAGCAAAATAAATGATACACCATAGGTGGGTTTTTTTTTTGTGTGTGGGGTTTTTTTGTGTTTTTTTTTTTTTTTCTTTTTGTATTCAAGCTTTTAAAAGACAGTATAATCAAAGTGATCTCAAAGACAGCTCATTGGGAATGCTGTAATAATGAACTTATTACTGGGATATCTTGTGTCAGGGATTTATACCTTCTTGGATGCAGCTCAAAAATGTATTGAAGAGGCAATATATATCTGACACCCAGTTCACTTTGACTCCATGAGACACAGCAATGGTTCAGAGGGAACACAAGTACTGATACAGTTGGCGTATCAGTCTTCATTTAGAAAACCTATGAAAAAGCATTTGTAATCTCCCCATCTTTTTCAGGTGACCTGAGCCTCCCACCTTTAATATGCTGTGAGCTGCTGTGGAATACTTACTCACAGCACTGCTGTTGGGGCTGAGAAAGCAGCTACAGACAACTTCTGAGAAATTGTTAAGCCCTTTGCCTATGGATTTTATTTGCTGATCACAAATGTTTCCCACTGGCTTTTACCGTAGTGCTCATTTTTATTGTGGCCGTTACAACTGCAGATTGGAAAAATATCAGAGTCTAGACTTCTATTCCAATATTATAAAGAGTAAATATTGCAACAGTTCTGACTGAAGATCAAAAAAGTTTAACTTCAGTATTTTTACACTTTGTATTTCTATGCCTACCTTTTTTAGACAGCAGTATTTGCCTTTACATTAAGTGACTTATAAAGTTAGCTAGATTATTATTGAAGTTTTCAATTCATAACACAGGAGGCTTTCCTAGATTCAGAAACCATTCTAATACATGGTGATATAAAACATCACTCCATCCAAATGCTCCCCTTACAAGAAACAAATGAAAACTTGGTTACATCAACATTTATCACCTTCCCCATTCACTTGGCTGACTGTTGCTCAAACACATCAAAAAGATACCAGAAATCTTTGGTTGGATTTGATGCAATTTGAAAAGATAGGATTTTATTCTGATGTGGTAAGAAAGCTTCTAATTATGCAACTATTTCCTACAATTCATTTAATTCTACATAATGGAATTCTTTAGTTTCCAAGCTGACAAATGGTTGTCAGTGAAGAAACAATTAGTAGTATAATGTTTATGTACACATGCTGATATCAGACAGTATAGAAACAAGTGTAAAATAGTCTTTTCTAGGCATTGAAACCACTGTGGAAATACCTTCTGTTGAAAGCATGCAGTAGTACCATTAGAGAAGGAACAATGTCCAAGTCGCTACACAAGAGTAACTTGACACACAGACCTCAATGGCACTGCAGGAAGAAAAGCTCCCCTGCTGAACAGAACATAGCTCACAGTTAAATAATAAATCAGAGCATGTAGTCAAGCATCCTGCAAAAGCACATCTTCTTCCCACATCTCTGCCACTTCATGTCCTTCCGACCAATTCTAATTCGTGGCCAATAGCTGATGCAGCTGTGGTTGTAGCTGAGACCACAACAAAGATACCTTAACAGAAGTATTTTGTTTAAACAGCATAACCAAGAATTTACTAATAATTAGTGAGACTATCCACAGTATAAATAGTATACTTAGTATACTATATACTAGGATATAGCAAATAAATACTTAGTATATTTTATACTATACTTAGTATAAATGCTAAATAAAAATAAGAGGGAAAAAAAAGAAAATACAAGCGCAGCACAAGAATTATGTTGTGATATGGGTAAGTATGTGTGTGTGGGTACATATATATATGTTTGCGTGTGTATACATATCTACATAGACTCACACATACACAGATATATATTTAAATACATATGTGTGTATACGCAATTCTGAGCCACTAGTTCAGTTTACGTCCAGACTGAAGTAGCACTAGTTCTATCCCAAACACTTCCTTTAACATCACTGCAGAAAGCCTGACTGCAGCAAGGACAATGTATCATACCCCTACTCTACCCTTATCCTGAGAGTGGAATTTTGCAATAATAGGAGAGGCAATTTTGAATCGCACTAACTCAGAATTTAGCACTAATAGTTATATACAAAACATTCCCACATGCTTTCAAGACCACAGCACTGGAAAATACCAAATCCTTAACACTAAGCCCACTAAGACCAATAGGGTCTCCTACATGAAATATGCAGTAGCTTAAATTAAATTTCCTAACAGTAGCTAAGCAAGGTGAATATGCACAAAGTACTCCTAAGTAGGAGATACAGAAGTTGCAGGCAGACATACACAGTTAGAGACATTGTGCCCATTTAACTTCAGTGGGAAATTAGTGGAAGTTCTAAGTCTAGGATGAAACAGATGAGGTATTGTTTCTGTGTTCCACTTGAATATAATTCTATTAATGCTTCAATATTGTTTATTATGTTATTCACTATTATAATATTTTATATATTTTTAATTTCAAGTCATACTATAAACTTTTTGATTCAAGAAAAAATATATCATTAAACTATTACATGCTTAACATTAAATCCATGCTTAATTCTGCACAAAATCAGGAACAAGCCTGAAGCTATAAGCTCTGCCTACAATATAGCAATAATTATCTATGCAAATATGTATCTTATGTGAATCTGTTGCATACACAGAAAACCATTTTATGAAATATTAGAAAACTTAAAAGCATAAAATGATTCACTGAAAGGTTAAAACCATGAAATCAAAAAGTTAAAGCACCTTATACCTGAAACTGTGCTCCATTCTCCCAACCACAATTGTATATGACTATAGTTATGCTACTTCATAGTTTGCCCTTTGCAACATTAGTTTTTCCTCATTTTCATCCTCTGTAGTCTCCTCTTTAGCATATTCTTAGTAAATGCAAAGACATGTAGCAAGTACTCGATTTGGAAAATTATAATTGGAAAATAACATGTATATTGAATATTAGGAGTTGAGGTTGTAATACACAGGGCACAGAGAAAATAATACACAGACAAATCTGAAGGCATGGGAAACAGTGAGGGTAAAATTACACCATGGGATGTCTACTTGTGGAGAAAAAAAAATAGAAGTATATTCTTAATGAAAACATTTTCAGATTATAGCCATAAATTTGAAGTTACTACAATGTTTTTTCATTACACACACACATTTATACATAATATTTTAGACATTTTAGTGTACATAAGAAGACAGGACCACATTTAAATATGCTACCATCTTTTTACACAGAGCTGAAACCCTGTGTGTCATGAGATGAAATACTCTCCCTAGAGTTGCAAAATGCCACGGACTAGTTCTTTGACTTCCATTCCCCTCCATTGCTCATTAAAGGAATGTCCTTAAGGCGCTCTTCAGTTATTATTTCTCCTGGCATATAGCTATTACAGTGTACAGCAGATCTGAGGGAAAAAAAGCTAAAAAGAGGATAGCTGGGGGCCAGGAGGGATGGCCTCCTCAGATGAAACAGTGCGAAGCCTGGCATGTCATTAATGCTGTGGAAGAGAACACTCTTTGGAAATGCTGAGGAAGTGCCTGGTGGGACTGCGAGGTTTACACATGCTAGGATCTTCTGCGTCACAAGTGGTTGATTCTGTTTGAAGCCTACCTGGAAATACTCACCCCTAGGATTTTGATTCAATCTGCTTTTATCACCTAGGGAACAGGTAAACACGCTCCTCTGGCATTTACTGTTCATTCACATTCATTTTTTTAAAGACCTGGTTAAACATAAACATATCCTGACAACTCCAGAATACATGCAAACCCTTGAAAAAAGACAATAGAAAGAGAGAAAAAACAAGAAGAAAACAGAGCAAACATCAAGGGGATTGCTCACTGCCTGCTCAGCAACAGGAGCGGTACAGCTGCCCACCCCTGCACTACCCACCCAAACACATCCAGCAAAAACAAAATCACTGTTCCGCTTTGCTCTGACTCAGGCAAGGTACTTAGGGAATAGCCACTGAATATAGCAGCAGGGGCTGTCTGTTTAATACCTTACACTGAGCTGAGCATCAGTGAGTCACTGCTGCTGTAACACAAACCAACTTGGAGACAACACAAAAAGCAAAGGAGAAGAAACCCAGCTATAGCCAGCAGGCCAGCAAAAAACTGAAACTGAAGGATTATGTAAGGTTTTTCTGTACACGAGGGCAAGAACTAAAGCATCTTTGTGGCCTTTTGGGTTTTTACAAGTGTCCCCTGCTAGCTTCTTGGTGGGGAGGATTAAAAACCCTTCTTAATTAAGGTGCAACAGGCTGAGATCTGTAAGAGGTCACACCACAGAAACATTGGAGGAAATATTCTTGAAATATAACCACCAATGAGTTTCAGGGTTTTTAGCAACATATACAGAAATACATATTTTTCTTAGTAATGTCAGAGCTAGATGTAATCAAGATGCTAATGGGGGAAATGTCTCATCCTTACATGGTCCGCTGAATACTGTACTGATCATGTTACTCTAGGACAGAACCTACCTCCATTCATTCTTCTTCATGTTGCCTGCCTTAAGTCCACCACCACAAAGGAACGTTTTCCCCTGTACTAATTCAACAGGGTGCAATTCAAAAAACTTCCCGTCTTTGGTCTGGAGATAATTACAGGAGTCATGGAGTCAGGCGAGTGCCTTACAGACATGGGCTCAAGGAAAAGTACAAACTTTGTTGCTTTGTTCTGACCTATTTAAAAGGGAAAAAGAAATCTTAACCTCTTTTTTTTTTTTTTTCTTCATCACTTTTTTTTAACACCACATGAAAAGCAGCGATATACAAACAATTAGATTTTCCATAATTATACCTGACATATTTGCATAGAACAAAGTTTATTGCCTCTGGGCAGCTTTAATTACAATCAAGTGGCGGGTGATTGAAGTTTCAATAAGAAATAGTGAATGGAAAATTCATTAAATCCCCAAACAATTCCATATAAAAAAGCCAGTCTTTGTCCCAGAGTGTCTTGAACCTTAAGCCTGACAGAACTTCTCTTGCTATTAAAAGATGAAAAACTTGAAATAGGTTCATGATGTCACTGTTAACTAAACATAGTGAAGGTGTTAAGAGCTCACACATGCAGTTCTTTCAGCTTGCAAGGAATAAGTAAGAAAAAAAAACAAACTAAACCAAATAAAAAGCAAAGAAACCAACCAGAACACCCCAAAGCCCACTAGGAATTCAAACTGGGTTTTTCTGTGGAAGTCACAGTCCAGTAAACTACTGCTACACAAAAATTGTATCTTTTCGTAGCTAAACTAGATATCACCGCACTCTGAATGTGTTATATTCTGTACTCCTCTTTAACAGTGGCTTCTTAAACAATTTCTCTTTGTGGACCACTTCCAAATCCATATTGATGGGTTTTAATTATTTTGAAAGTTACTATAAAAGTGAGCTTCTCTGGCAGTCACAATTCAATGAAAACTGTTGAAATATATTTGTGGATTCATCCCCTCCCTTGGGAACTGGTGCTCTACACCTTCAACTGATTTTGTTTGACAAATATCACATCCATCAACCTGGAAGGACAAACCAACTGGAAACTATTAGCAGAATTCTGTAAATAAAGCCTGAATGGTATCAAAAATATAATTTTTAAAGGCCAAAAATGAAATAGTATTTTTTAAAAAGTAAAAATTAAGAACCTGGAACAAGACTAAGGAGAATGTAGAAAAAAAATCTCACTAATTAGGAAAAACTTTATTCACTGACTTTGCTGGCATCAAAGATTCAGAGAAACAGAGCAGAGGTTTTCCCTATGGCTAACTTTTGAGCATTAGCAGAAGTGCAAGAGCATCTACTTATGCTCTAAATATTCATCCACAGTGCTTAATTCAGAGGTTCCGTGAATCCTTTGTTCCTCACACAATGGCTCAGCTGTGATAAGATGGAGGAACAACGAAGGAAGAATTAGTGTATTTCTGTTCAGTCCAGCTTGTAATTAGGTGATCAGAAGACTCTTTTGGAGGGTGGAAGATAAACATAAATTTTCTTTGATTGAAGATAAATTTGATCTCAAATCCAAAATTTCCTAGACAGCCATTTGAGTTACAGAATCTTCTTCCAAACATATTAGAAATGAAAGCTTACAAAAAGCCCTAAATCAAACACACAAAAAGAAGAAAAACCTCAAACAAAGCATCTATGTAGCACAGTCCTAAGTAGAAGATTTCAGTCTGATCCTGAAGAACTTAAGGTGTCATCTTGCAACATTTACCCAAATGGTTATAGACAGGACTTCAGCTACATCTATGTAAGACATCCTGGTCTTGCACATATATATCTGTCTTCCAGCTGTGCTTGTCTCATATCTGAATGCCAGAGGTGCAGTATGGACCCAGGTGACCTCGCGTTTCTGATTCCATCAGAAAATCGTCAGGTCCTGGTGTTAAAATCAGGCATACTTTGGAGACTTCAGTGTTTGGAGCTAGTTAATTAAAAATCCCCTTCCCTCTGAACACCAGAAACAAACATGCAAACACGTTTGTAGCGAGACCACTGAGGACCACTTCCACCTCCACGTGAGTTCATAAATCAAATCCAAACACATAAGAAATGTGAGCCCTTTAGGACTTTATTTGAAGAGCATCAATTTCTATCTGCTAAGCAGCTTTATAAAAGGGAATGAAAAATGTTCCTGGACTGACCTTGGACTTTGAAGAAACCATATCTTCATCTCATTGACACATCATAAAATATGTCATCCCCTTGTTTCTTGAAGCTTCCACATCAAAGGGAGTCTTTTTATTCAAGCAGAAGGACTAACATAAAGACATGTGAAGTACCTTAGCCTCTACTGATTAATAAAGCTTCTTTGCAGGTGAAGCTTACATTTGTTTATCAGCAATTTTACAGTTGGATCACAGAAAGTTAGAGATTGTAATTTAGACCTACAGGAAATAGCACGAAACAGTTTATCCCACTGCTTTCCTTCAGCATATCCTGCTTCATAAACTTTTCCACAGAGACTTCTGGCATAAGGAAACAGCTGAGTTCCTGGGGAATTTTGCCTTTTGTACTAACAAGTACATCAAAGTCAGTGTTGCAAAGAAAGCTGACAGGAGCTCTCTTAAGGCATGTTTCAATATGGAAATTCCACTGGAAAGCCCAAAAGATGTGATAAAGGTGGCAGGTGGACACCTTAAACTGGTAAGGGAGAAAAACTTATGAAAGAAAACTCCCAGGTGAACACAACACCTGAATCTGCTTCATACATTCATGAAGACAGAAATTCGGTATTTCTTCATAACTAGCTCTGCAGCAAGCTGTTTCCAAGGACTCAAACCCTGCTGATCCGATTCCTTTAAAGCTTACTTGGAAGAACCCCAGATTTACCTGTGTTCTTTCCCGAGGGTCCCAATTAGCTGCATGCCTGAAATACTGGCTCAAACTGAGCTACCAAAATGCTGGAGGAAAAATTCAACTATTCCAGGAAACAATTTGTTACACGACTGAACCCATACTGTTATCCAGCGCTACAGTGCATCTAAGGATACTGCAGCTATACAATAAGCATTATGGTCATGCTGTAGATGTCTAACTTTACAGAATCCTTTCCAGAAAGGGAAAAACCATTAGGAAGACTGATTGAAATAAAAGACCGTTCAACTACTCATTGTTGAATTTTAACTTATTACATGACCAGCAACCAACGTAAATGTAGGGGTTTATTGTTTACTTGATCATAGAACATGACTCTAAAAGGGGGTTAAAATCAGATTCTGATGTCTGTTCTACAATTCAATAGGTCCTTATTGCAGCAAGGGTTCTACTGAAGTTGAAAGTTAATCTGATGCGTTCATGTATTTCATCAGTCAAAACTGTCATCTTTAAATTTAATCTTCTTCTGGTTCCACAGTAACAATCATTGCCTTTAGCTTAATCTTACTGAAAACATGACCGAGAAAAGGGTGGAACAAACACATGGAAAAAATGAACAGTTTCACTGTAGCAAAGTATTTCTATTTCTCATTAGGGAAAAAAAGTTTTAACTACATTTATCTTCCAGAGTAAAACATTCACCAAAAATAATTAAAACCTTTTGGATTTGGATAACATATATTTAATCTGAACTTACTTTATTTTTTTATTTACTATATTTTGTCTGGCTTTGTTAAGAATTGCTTCTCTGAACACCTATCACTATACACATAGTTGGAGCACCCGAGCACTCTGTCATGATCTTCTGATCTTAGGCCTGCCAAAGAATTATGTCTGAAGTCAGAGAAGAGGGAAATCATGTGCTGAAAGATGAATGTTCTATCCTATCCTACCCTATCCTACTCTATCCTACCTCATCCTATCCTGCCACCAGTCATGTTCTAAAAGAGAACATGGAGCATGATGCAGGCACCCAAAACACGGTAGCTCCCTCATAAAATCTCTGCCTTGCCCCAAAAGCTCTATTTCCAACATCACACACCAGTTATGAAAGTGAACACTGCATAAGCACAAAGCAGTGAAACGGTAAGCCTGCAGACCCAGAAGTCCTTGACAATTAGGAACAGTTCTATATTATTATCTATCTTTCACTGCATTTGTGCTTTAATTCTGCCTTCTAAAATGCAAATTGAATTAAATTACAATTCAAATGTCTTGAAAACTTATTCAAACTCTCTAAAATTCTTACAGGAAATGTACTTCAAAAGAACTGTCATCATCAGATGCTTTATCATTAGAAATAGGACCAGGAATTTAGAGATTTCATAACATTTTTAGAAAACAGTGACGGTGTCTTGGACAGAGGCAGCCTAAAAAGTATTTATAAGATGAAAAGGGTGAACAATTTAAGAAGAGTTACTGTGATGCTGTAGCAACACAGTCTGATTTGAATTTTGAATATGAGGAATGCGGAAAAAGAGAAACAAAGGGTACAAAGCATTCCACTGAGACAAATACTGGTATCATGCATACAGTCAGGTACCACTGCTCTTAAAAAAAAGGTACTGAAAGACAAAATAAGATGCAGGAATGAGTCCCAAAATTAATACACAGCTACTATATAACAGCTTGTGTATAACTTGTGTGTGCGAGTTTGGACCTCTGAGATCATGACTTACACTTGGTTCTTCTCAGTAATACCCAATAGAGCTTCCAGCAAACAAGTGAAGTTTTCATTTCACAGAGGATTTAAAAGTTTTAAAATACAATCTTGTGGTTGAAAAGAGTAAACTTAGGTACTGAAGGAAAGGTCAGGAGTCTTGGGAGGGTTGACTGAACAGCAGTATAGAAGCCCAGTATCGGCAATCCTCAAGAACTATATTCTTCTTCAGTCTGTTTAGACAGGCAAACTTCCATTGAATAAATTAATTGGAGCAAATTCAACTTGTAGGACAAAATATTTTGAAAAAGTCACACTTTTCATCACTGTAAGACAATGGTCTTACATGTTCTACATGGTTATAATGGTTCTACAAAATTTCTGACTAGCCACAGTGGAAAAGAGTCTTAAAGCAATAAATTCATCAATATGCTTCTTGGGCAGACAATCTGAAGTCATCAGGCCAAGAAATAAGTAAGAAAATAGTTCTCTTTGCCTATCAGGCAGAAGTAGATACAAAAATATCTGCAGGAGAAGAAGCTGCCTGAGGGTAAGCCTCAGCTAAGAAGGGTAGCAAAGCCCTGGAGACAAAAACTGGGATGAATTCAAGAAAAGCAACAACAGCAGTTTGGGTTGCATTGTTTTCTTTTTAAATCTGAGCTTATGAAGCTGTAAAGAAAGTAAATTTATGACCAAAAGAAACCGAAAGAGTTACCTAGAACAAGATTTCACTTTTCACAGCTGGCACATCACACACACACCCACCCCCCAGTTTAGGATAATGCTTTAATGAGGCTTTGCACCTGAAGAACATAATGCACAAAGGAAATTTCAGTATTCATAAACCCAGACAAAGAAACTTGCTTGTAACAAACACATGAAGAATTCCCCCAGAGATCTTAAAAAACAACAACACAACCCCTGGGAAATTAGCCATGGTGGTTTATTTTGTAAGGGATTTTGCTCAAATAAATACATACAGGGGACTGAACAGGAAAGAACTGCTTCAGCTATCACTGCTCCTTATTTTTCTTCATATCAAATGGGAATACAAGAAAGCTATCATTGACAATCTACCATGTAAAGAGATAAAACAGTTAAATCGTGAAGCTGATCATCCAATAATATTATTTACCACAAACTCTTTCTAGCTTTCATCGTCACAGCCACACTTACAAGCTCTAACTGCAATAGGCTGTGTGAGCAGGACAGAGATTCAGCAGGTGTCTCTCTAAGCTAGCGTACTAAATGCTGTTTCAGCACTACATATAGTTCAGGTCCATAAAAATCAAAATGATGACACACGGCTACCTACAAGGATATGGTAAGTGGGAAGGATCAACCCCTCTTTATCTGCCAACATTAATACAACATCTGCAGAAGGCAAATCAAGTAAACTGTGACAACATAGAAACAGACAATATTTGTAAGAACTTCCATTGCAAGCACTCCAATTTATTTTTCCAGACTTCTAAGATGTCTTGTAAGGTATGTGAGTTATGTGACTCCATCCTCTGAAGCATAATGTTGCATCTATACAACCTGGCTTTCAGTTAATAAAATAAGACTCTAGAAAAGACAAAACCACATTTAAACCTCTGAAATGGAGAAGTTGACAAATGTTTGTCTTCACAAGTGTCACATCTTGCTAGCTGTCATTCCAAAATGCACTTGCTTTAGCAGCTACAACTGACTTTAAAAATAGGCTACATTTGCATCTAGAGATTTAAGGAAAGTTCACATTGGCTAATGGGCTCAGTATTATAGTCTCAAAAGGCATATCTAAAACTAGTTCTAGTGTGCAAATTTCCAGTGAAGCTAGTTTTAAAAGCAGTGCAGTATCAATCTTAAACTCACTTGCAAAGTTCCTGTCATATCCAAAGTAGCTATTTCTGCTATTTGGACCACCTGTAGTCGTGGATTGAAATCTAAATCTAACACTGCTGAAAGTAGCTGACAGTGTCTATTCTGAATACTCACAGAAAGCATCCAGTAATAAAATTCAGGAATTTTCCACCCCAATGAGTTACTCAGTATGTGGAGAATTGATGGGGATATAAAAAGTAAACATAAATAGCCCTAGTGCCCTAAGTCTATAAAATTCTACCAAATAATGGGAAAGACTTAAAGAACCAAGGTCATGTAAAAACATACGGTATGCATGATCTTACAGTCCTTATACAGAGAAAAGTTCATTTTACTTGTATTTTTTTCTAAAACGTCAGTACTTTTTTCTGGTAGGATATTGGCACAACTAAAGCTGTTTGGCTTGTGATGTTGGTACACGCTTCGTATGATCTTTTCACTAAATATATTTTCCTACAGCTGAAAAGCCACCTCCAGTTTTAAGAAAAAGTTAAAATAAAAGAATAATATATGTTGCAATGTTAAAGAGAAGAAGCAGCCGCAGATGAGCAATTCCAAGGGTAAAAATAACATGAGTGAAAAATAACATAAAACCTGTGTACATGGTACAAAAATATCCCCAGAAAAATTTCAGTTCATCTGTTTGACCAGTAATTTACTCAAGGTAATTTGCTCTTCCCCATCCTTGTAGACTTCTTAGAAGCCAGACCTGAAATTATTTCGGTGAGCAACCCAGCACAGAAAGTCCGCTGCTAGGAAAGAGAGGAAGAGAAGGACATTTTACCTTGATTAACCTTCTGACACCACCACAACTCAGTATTAAAATGAGACCTCTCCCTTTCTCTTCTTATTCTAGCTGTGCATAAGGAAGTAATAGGAAACATCAGGTGACTCCATCAACTCAAGGCCTAGTTCATCAGTGGCTTCTAATGACAAAATCATAAGAGTTTATTTTGTTGTCATTAAAATAACAAAGAAAGTCAAAATCACAGACTGCCCTCAACTTAAAGAGGATCTAAATTACAGCTCAGGAGAACAGCCTAATTTTTAGAAAAGGACTTTAGCTCTCACAGCCTGAGAGTGAGAATAAATGGATTTAACATATTTGAAGGGGTGATAATGAAGGTGGAGGGCAACTGTTACTATGTGACTGGTGGAAGCAAGGACAGGCAGCCTGTATAGTGATGTTGTCCAGGAAGCTAGGGACCACATTAGCAAAGCTAAGGCCAAGTCAGAATTAAACTTGGCTAGGGATGTGAAAGATAACAGGAAGGGATTCTATAGTTACATTGCAAATAAAAGACAGACTGGGGACAATGGGGGCACTCTCTGGAAGCTATCAGGAGAACTGGATACCCTGGATTTGGAGAAGGCTGAGAAAGCCAACCGTATCCTGGGCTGCATCAAAAGGAGTATGACCAGCAGAATGAGTGAGGTGATCCTGCCCCTCTACTCTGCTTTTGTGAGACCTCACTTGGAGTATTGTGTACAGTTCCAGTGTCCTCAACATAAAAAAGGACATGGAACTGTTGGAACAAGTCCAGAGGAGGGCCACGAGGATGATCACGAGACTGGAGCACCACCCACATGAAGACAGAATGAGAAAGTTGGGGCTGTTCAGCCTGGGGAAGGGAAGGCTGCCTGAAGACCTTAGAGAAGCCTTCCAGTATCTGAAGGGGGCCTGTAAGGATGCTGGGGAGGTACTCTTAATTAGGGACTGCAATGATAGGACTAAGAGTAATGGGTTCAAACTTAAACAGGGGAAGTTCTGATTGGATCTGAGGAAGGACTTCTTTACTGTGAGAGTGGTGAGGCACTGGAATGCATAGCCCAAGGAAGCTGTGAATGCTCCATCCCTGGTGGTGTTCAAGGCCAAGCTGGACAGAGCTTTGGGTGACGTGGTTTAGTGGGAGGTGTCCCTGCCCATGTCAGGGGGGTTGAAAGTAGATGATCTTAAGGTCCTTTCCAGCCCTAACTATTCTATGACTCTATGACTTTTGCACAGATTATAGTATGGATTGGAAGACTTTAGCCCTATGATCAGAAGATTTAAATGGGAAGGAAAAGAACTGAGTTGCACATACTTTTCCCCGGTCAGATGTTTTTTTCTATTTAGTCTTTAGATTAGAAGATAACTGGAAAAATACATACTTCCAGTCTACACACTGGAACATAGTTTAGACGCAATTTCAACACACCTGTGCAAGTGCATCTGGATCTAGATGCTTATCTATATGTATACAGAGATATTTTCAGCTCACAGACCTGGACCAAATCTTCACAGAGTGATTAGCTCTAAGTTTTAGAGTACCATACTAGTATAGGCAATTTACAATTAGCAGACCAGAAGGTGGGTGTCCCAAAGTGTATGTGAGGATGTTCTTTTAGTTTTAGACATCCAAACAAAATTCAAGCTAGAGTTCTGGATTCCTTCCAAAAAACAAGAGTATGAAACACACAAAATTTATTTTAATTTTGTAGGTCTTTCAGGGTAAAAAAAATTCCCAACCCTATTTAAAGTTTACAGCATCTCAGACCAGGAGTCTCAAAATACATTTTACCATGTTTATTTAAACTTCCTAGTATATTATGAGACACTGAAGGCGAGCGGTGAAATACTAAGAGATCTGGACACACACAGCTGTGTTGAAATTGCATCTAAACCAGCAGATAAACATTCTAAGCTCCGCAGCCACAGACACAGTTGTGCACATTGGACATTACTCAACAGCACGTAGAGGGAGCCTGTCTCCTAGCACACAGTCTGTGCCTCAGTTTCCATGGAAACTCAGTTTCCTCAGTTTTCAGAAGAAACCAAGGCATAAAGACTGGACTGAAGATATGATGCCTTTGGCTGAGAAGGCTGAAGAAATCTAGACAATAAGTTGCAATATGGAATTCATGTTTGTCTACATGCAGCCCAAGAAGACAAGGTTATTGACTAGTACCTTCCACTGAATGACCTTAATGTAAGAGTTTAATAGATAAAAGAGAAAATGACCCCACAGCAAAACAAAGCAATATTAAGCAGGAATTTGTCAGTGCAAATATGAATGCCTCATTCTCCAGTGAAATGTAGTTTAGTAGACTTTACGCAAATGATTATTCTGTTGCATTAGAATATGAGCAGTAATGGAAGAAGAGTTTATTAATAAATGTACTGTGAGCATACACCACAGTGTTGACAACAAGATACTGACACTGAGGCTTTCCAGAAAGAGTTCCTTCACAGTGGAAAAGAAGATCTGCAGGGGAATATGCATGCATCTTAATTTTGAATATGAGGACAGGTAGGATTCATCTTAAAGTATTACACAAACATGTTGCCGACAGTTAAATAAGTTACAAATGCAGAAAGGAATCTTATCTGAGCAAGAAATACAATGTTTTGATCCTGTTTCCAACATTTTCTGCTGGCTGTGTTTGCAATGACTGCTAGTAGGTGTTTATTCATCGTTTTTTCTATTAACTTTAATTCCCTGTTACCAAAGACATCCACATTTGCTTGCTCTCTTAAATTCAAATATACCAGCAGTAATTAGCAAGAAGTTAAAACTGTAGATTGTCCTTCAGGATGCTCCTCTATACTTGATGACTAATGGGCTGCTCAGATGGGCAGAGGAAAGGCAAGAGCTGCACCCCTGAGATCACACAAGAGTGAAGCTGCACCTTAGATATGGTGGGAAACACTGGATCAAATATTACTTTCAGATATCATATTTCCCTTACCACACAATGCATGAACAGAAAACAAAACTCTAGAAAAGTACTTTGCAAAGCACAGAATTTTTAAAATATGCCTTTCTAAAAACAGAATTCACAATTTTAAATTTTATAGTGTGGCAATAAAAATTATGATCTGTGCAAATCCTAATAGAGTATTTTACATGTATGATAAAATATGAGTCCGTCTCATATATTAATAAGTTTAAGAGGACTGATTTTTATATTGTCAGTGAGAAAATATTTGTAAATCCTCAAACCACATTTTATAAATATACCATAAGGTTAGGCACTTGTCCTGGGTTCAGCAGTAGCAGTCATTTTTCTCCTTAGTAGCTGGCGAAGTGCTGTGGTTTTGACTTTTGGCCTGGGAACAGCACTGATAACACCAATGTTTTCAGTTACAGCTTAGAATGTTTGGTCTGATCAAGGACTTTCTGAGTCTCATGCTCTGCCAGGGAGGAGGTGAAGCCAGGAGGAAGCAGAGACAGGACACCTGTCCCAAACTGACCAAAGAGGTATTCCACACCAGAGCACATCTTGCCCAGGATGTGAAAACTAAGGGCAGGGACCCAGAAGAGCTGGATCAGTGCTGGGTTGGGCTTGGTACTGGGTGGTAAACAGTTGTATTCTCTTCCCTTGTATTTCCCTGGTCATTATTATTGGTGGTAGCAGTAGTGATTTGTGTTATATCTTAGTTATTGGACTGTTCTTATCTCAACTCATGGGAGTTACATTCTTTCAGTTCTCTTCCTCATCCCTCTGGGAGCTGGGGGGAAGAAGGATGAGGGAGTGAGTCAGCAAACTGCGTGAGTTACGACTTAAACCATGACAGTACTCTATTTAGTATTTCTAATGATACTCATGAAATAATGTTAGTAAACCCCAGATACAAGTATCCTTGTCTTTTGTATAAAGTGTGTAGGGGTTAATTATTTAGTTTCCATCTGAACTGAAAGATTATGAGCTATTAGCATGATCTACATAGCCCCAGAAAGCTATTGAACTGATGAATTGGGTAGGGATTTTAAAATAGAGGATAACTCTAGTGAAAATGAACAATTTAGCTGCAAGACTGCTTAATGAGCTAGGCATACTATTTGTTGGTATCCTTGGAAAGATTGTGTACATGAAAAATATCCAAGAACCTTTGTGAGTTTTGCCTGTAGTTATTGCAAGATATATTTTCAATGAAATCTCCAGCCATTTTCCATTTACACACCTGGAAATGCAGGTTGCAGTGGTAGCACAGTTAGTCTGTACACTACCTTTTAACAAGATAGATACACAGAGGCAGAATATTAACTTGCCTATAATACTATAGAATCATAGAATATCTCAAGTTGGAAGGAACCCATAAGGATCATCATGTCAAAGGACAACATGCAACCCATATGCATATGGAAATTTCATAAAATTAAAATAGTCTGTGCTCAGTAGGGTTAGGTCAGGCAGATAGGTAATGGTAAATAACAGTAAACTGCTAAAGAAATGTTTACTATTTGACCAACAGGCTGTACTGCAAGATAGTCTTCGACATCCTTAACTGTAAGGCTGGTGTCTGTCTTCCTCCTTACTACTCATACCACTCTCTTCCTCCATTATGCTGTGTTGGGAAATACTGCATTTTCTTTTCATCCTTGCTAACATTTTCAAGTAAAAGCTATCTAGGAAAGCCCTCTAAATTCAGATTATGCCTTTCCCTTTTCTCCTTCCCCAGGTAGGTACCTATTTCAACCACCATTTTTAAGCTTCTCCCAAACATAAATTCATGTACATGACAAAAGTAAAAATCGACTTTTTTTCCTTAGAGCAGGATAAGTCATCTTTGTCCAGATTTTTGCTATAATCTTTTCTCATATAAACTAGAAAAGAAATCACAAAGCTTTTCCATGTTTCCACTAATTAATTTACATTTAAGTCACAGCTAGAGAGTTTTCTAGCACAAAGTTGCCTGAAATAATTTGGAATGCGAGAACTATTTCTCTTTCAAAGGTGCTCTTGCAGTTCAAGGGAAGACAGCTTATTATTATAAAAGTCATCACTAATATTTGCTTATTATAACCTTGCCCAAAGATTGTTTGTGAAGCAAGCCTACAGAAAATCATGGCATGCCTCGGGTATGCTAGTCTCTGAACAATGACACTGTTGATGTCATTCATCAGGCACCTTCCTCATGGCATCACTGGAGGATGTATCATCCTCTTGCATCATATTCTTTTCAGGATTCCGGTCTTAATTAACACTTTGAGTCACATAAGCCCCAACAGTAAAATCCTTTGTGTAATCATTAGTAGCAGTTCTATTCAACTCCACTCCTAATTTCAAAAAAATGTGAACCAGCAGATTTAAGAAGACTTAAACTTTAGATAAATAACTCAACTTCGCTGCATGAAGTATACCAAATGTCAGCATAAGGACAGTCCTTAAAAAAATGGAAGAAAGAGAAATACATATGGAAGGTGAAGAAATTCTTTTTGTAGAAAGTAACAGTTCAGATGCAGGACATAATAAATGAATGTCTACTGTGTATAAAAATAATCGAGAGGAAGGTTTAAAATCAGGAGCCATTGAAAGCTCTGATATAAATCCAGGATAACTACAAATAGAAAAGGCAGTTTAAATATCTGAGCCACTATGAGCAACTGGACTTACGGAACATCCTTCCCCTAACTGAACCTTCTTTTACGTCAGGGGACTGAATCGTATTACTGTTTTGAAGTGACTGTGGGCTTGCCTGAAGTGAGGCAGGGACTCTTCTTCCACACTGACAGAAAAACTATTCTGGAATCTCTTTTAAAGCATGAAATACTTAATTTTCTTGCAGTTTTAAGAGCAAACCACCACAGATATTAATCTTGAGTCACAAGAAAATATAAGGTTTGGCTGTGACAACTTAAAAACATCAGACTTACATGGCTTGAAGTGAAAAGAGTGGAAAAACTGGTACATTTAGAAAGCTCTGCAAATGATTTAAAATATTTTGCAATAATGATACCAAGTCCACAGAGTGCTACATAAACAGATGCCCATTGAGTTAAAATAAGAAAACAAAGAAAAACATCATATCTATTTTGCATTCATTTGAGTGAAGCAGAGAAGCTTTGGCCCACATAACCTTGATGCACACAGCATGGTAGGGAAGCTATGGGAACTAAAAAAGTGAACTCCTCTTAAGAATAAAAAGGCAGGAAAATAGGTTCGTCCTGTGATACCTATTCAGGGATAACAGACAAAACAAAATCCCATTGCCTACAAGAGGGCTAGTTCTCAAGGCAGCTTGCAGCAGCAGTTTCACCCTCAGACTGCTTCTTCAGCTGCATGAAACTGTACTGATAAGAGGACTGATTGGGTGGGACTCAACTCCAACTTTATACATCTACAATGTAGACTTTTACACTGAGGCTCCACTGAAAGAGAAAGCAAGAAGTGAGTACTTCTGGGCTGGAGTTCATCCTATTTTAAAGTCTTATTCAGAGCATGTCAGGTCAATCCTGACTGAGAAGTGCCTGTTTTATTCTACTGAACAAAAAAGGAGCTTAGGACTACCAGCTGAGTAGATGTCTACAGTTACGTGAATTAATCCCTCTTTCTTCTCTCTTTAACTTTAAATGACACATCCAAACTCATCTGCAAGTCTATGTGGATACGCAATTGCTCAGGGAATCCCAGTCTGCTGTTCCATCCTTTAAACCTAGCAGTTCCAGTTTGTAAAAAGCATGTTTATGAATTCATCCAGATCCTCCTGCGCATGTTTGTTCAGTATCTTTGGGAAAGCACTCTAAATTCTTATACAACTCAGAGTGATGTGAGTAGGAATCATAAAAAGCAATTACCCAGGTTTGGTGTCTTACAGGATAGAAGAGAAAGGGAGTGCTGGCAAAATCACTTCTAAGAAATAGCTACTTCTTATTTAAAGCACGAAGAACTGTGAGGTTACAATGCAGCATGGTCTTTCCACTAATAGTTCAAGATTAAATTTGCTGATATGAAACATGACTGAAATATAGATCAAACTAGCAGGTCAGAGATAGAATAGGTATGGAAATTAATCTGATTCGCACATGGTTACATTCGTTGAAGGAGAAGGATAAATTGCTGCCATCAGAAAAGACTATATAAGACAGACCAAATACCAACAGATTTAATTAGTGTACATTCACAATATATAGAATAGTTCCAAAATGAACAATCATGACTTCAAAGATACCATTATTTTTACATCACATTTAAAAAATCTCTACTTCTTATTTCCCAAACATCACTGCTGACTGTAGAGTACAGTGATCCTCAAGTCATAAACATTAATGTGCATCACTTAGAAGAATATTTTCCAATTTATCTGTAACTTGATTTGTTACTTGGCCATAGTTCCTAATCTGCTCATCAATATTATGAACATCTGCCCTATGTCAATGAACTAATGAGTTCATTTTCTACCATGAAGTCACAAGCCATCTTTCTACATGTCATATCCCATACACATCAGGCTGACATTGCCAGTAAGTGTGTAGGCAGCAAAAATAACAATAAAAACATGTTTCAATAATAAATAATGTTTTTTTTTAAATACTAACTAGAAAACTCAGTCCATTAGTACTCACCACCAAGGCTTTAGATCTGTTACTCAGAAGCTTTTCAATGTCTCTTGCTGCAAGTTCCACGAGCTGACGAGGGTTGTTGGCTTCCACAGTATACAAATCTCTGTTTTTCAAATAAATCTGCAAGAAGAGGGAAAAATGGAAATAAATCAAAATGGCAAAAGACATTCAAAATCAGCAAAGTGACTTGACAGGACAGGCATCATGATGTCCTCTGTTCTTACTGCACAGCTTCAGAAAGGTGTCTCGGATTAAAGAAATACACCTTTTTGTCTGAGAGGTAGGAGGTGCCACTAAAAATCATTTAATACATCTTCAAAACTGTGTCTAGTGATGGAGAGTTCAGTTGCTAAATGCTCAAGGAATCTGATTCCCATATCATGCTGAGGGAAAAGAAAAATGGAGATTCTTTGAAATGACTGAAGTTGAAATCAAATAGTTACTGCTGGAATGAATTCTTTCTTGAATGCTGAACAACAAACATGAAGTTTGAAGTAAAACATTGAAGTTACGCTAACGTAATGAGTTTAGTCCCTTATTTATTATTTCATATGATAGTGAAAAAGAAGAAAAGGACAAAAAGAAGAAAAGAGATGAAAAGGCAAACAAAAAAAAAAAAGGAAATAGAGAAGTGAAAGGAGGGGAAGAGATGGGGGGGAAGAAGGGGGAAAAGAACTATAATCATGTTACTCCTCTATCATGAGTAAAGGTTATGTCTGGTAAGATAACAAAGAGATTAACTATTTCCAAAGCGGAACACATATATAAAGGAGATAATTTGATTTGTTAAACAAAGCCACTACAATGAAATGCACGCAACCACAAGAAATAAGAAAAAAGTAGCAAGAAATCCATTTGCCTATCACTAGAAGTGGGTAAAATAAAACCGCATTTTTGGGGGTAGGGGGCAGGGAAAGAAAAAACCTTATGGCTTGATAGGCAAATGGGGAAAACTAATTGATGCAACCAACAGATGGTCTGAGTTTACTCAAGTACTTTGCTTCTCTGCAACGCTGCCTGATGGGGGCCATCCTGTCTCCTAGGGAGTAATTCCAGGCACAAGCAGGAACGGGTCCAGCACTAATGCACTGGCTGCCATCCAGCACAAGAACCAAGAAACTACAGACCAGACAGAGTCTTCCAGCCTTGCCAGGTTTCTTGGGTTAAAGCTGCGGAGACCTTAAAGGAACTCACAAAATGTGCTTCCAGTGCTTGTAGCTGATGGGTATTTATCACAGTCAAATTTCTGACAACTACAGTCATAGCTGCAAATTTTTGCTGGGCACATCTCATAAGCTGTCACAGGTTTCCAGCACTTTTGGATTTCACAATGATGATGCTGGGGTTTGGATTTTTTCCCTCCGAAGTACCATCTTTCCTTCCCATCAGTAACTGAGTAATTGAAATAAGCTTTAATTTTTTTATATAGTAGCAACTACTTTAAAAAAAAAAAAGAAACAGTGCATCAGGAGCAGAAAACACTACTCAGGTTATAGTTTGGATATTTTTGAGGTGCTTTATTTTCAAAATTGCCCCATAAAATGTTTATCTTCAGTATAATTTGGTATAATGGACTGCAGTGACCAGAAGAGCCTTGCAGTCCTACAGGCAGGGCCAGAGTAGAAATCAGTTTTATAGATCCATGGTTTCTTGAATCACAAATGGAAATTTCAGAGGAGCCTCAAAACTGGCAAAATTCTCAGATTCTCCTGCAAATACTCACCCTGATCACATAAGGAATAGAAAATGGAATGTGGGTGTTACAAGGTGTTTGAAGAGAAGTGTGTACCAAGTTCTTTAAACTTCATTTGTGACTGTGTGAAGTGTACCTGCATCAAAAATTACTAGATTTATAGAAGAACGGTCACAAGATTTTGTAAATAGGTTACAAGAATGTCAAATAACTTTCACAAAAGCTTTTAAATAATAAGTTTATGCTTAATTATTAATTTTATGCTTTAATAAAAATGTTTTTAATAATAAGTTCAAAGCATTTTTTTATTTTAATTCTGAAATGTTTACTTTCCTTTGTTCAAGGTTTTCCTGCTTTCTTTTTTGCAGAGCTATTCATGCAATTGCTTTTCAACTGCTACTCAATGGTGAAAGCAATAAGAAAATTTCAATACAATCCTTTTTCCTTTGAAAATTTTAACTAAGGAAAAACATGTTAAAATTTGTACAAAAAATCCATTTAATTCTAATTAATTTTTTTACTCTAGCAATAAACAACTATTAAGAAAGTCATAAGCTAAGAAAATACACAGTAGCGGTACAGTCAAGTATGTGCTCAGGAAGGTTTGAAGCGATGGGTGGCAGGGATGATGTGAAGATTGAGCTGACCAGCTATGTAAGGACAAGTGCTGTAGATGCATAGAAATCTTTAAGCACTTAAATATGTTTTCTAACAGGCTGTTACCTCACTGCCTCATCAGAAGTTAAGGTGATGGCACACTGCATCCGTACAACCATGATTTTCCACCCCACCAACCAGAAACCCAATACAAATAATTTATTGTTTCAGTACAGAGCAGTTACAGTAAGCAATGCTGGTAAGGGACTGAGAACCTGAACAGAAAGTTTATACTTTCATCCCTATCTAACCCATTCTTACAGCAAACACATGAACCTATAAAACCCAATCTGAAAACATGCAACCTTTTCACACACCACATTCCTAGAAGGAAGTTGTTCTCATACCTCCAAGCTTGAATGATTCGAAAGCTGCAGACTACCAAAGCATGGTCTCGTGGGTGTATTTGTAAGAAAAAAACAAACATTTAATTATCAGAATAGTTAAAAAAAACTGAATCATTCAACAAGGAGATCACCACCACAAGAGATGGGAGTTCTATTAATACTTAAAATCTTTCTAACAGGTATTGTGGGTTCTGCTGTACACAAGATCCCATCTAGATTTGAGTCAGTGACTCCTTTTTTACTCCTCCTTGCTGCACTCCAAGTCAGGGCTCACAGCACCTAGCTCCCCTGCTTCCACTGCTGGTGACAGATTTATCCCACAAGGTCCTAAACAAAAGACATTAGAAATAATTCAGTATTTCAACATCTCTTTATTTTCCTGAATTTTGAGACACGCCTCAACTACCAAGGAAGAGTTTAAGAATTATTCACTATTTATTGAAGAGGTGCGTACATAATTTAGTTATTGCCTGCTTCCCTTCAGTTCAGCTGTAGCACTGCAGCATTTCAGCGCAACTCCACATGGGGAAATGATACATGCTTCAGGATTTGGCACCCTGTGACTAACTTTTCCTTTGCCAAGCCTCCCACCTAGAAGTCAAACACAGTTAGCAGAAGCTCATCTCAAACAGACATAAAGGGTCTTATTAGCAAAGGTGTGCTCATTTGTCTTTCAAAATGCAATTTGGCAGGCTCTGTGGCTTGTTAAGAAGAGCTAACTTTAATACATTTTATTAAATTGCTTTGACTGAGTGAATACAAGTTTCTGTTGGCTTTTACATCTAAAATAATTTTTAGTACTTTAATCACATATGTTTTGCTAAAAGCCCTCCCAGTTGTCAGTAAAACCAGAGCATTTCTTGCAGAATAAAGCCTCATTATATGACTAAGTAAAATCAGTAAGGTCAAAGCACGAAAAAACCTTCATTTTTTTTCTGAAGTCAATAGCCTTGTACCTCTTGATTCAGGCAGGAAAGTAATAAAATTGCTTTCTCAATGCTGAATATGTATTCGGGTATAATGAATTGCAAGGTGTTAGGGGAGAGAATACGATAGTGTCACAATAGGGTGAAACAACACAAGGACAAGAGTTGGCTGTGGTGAAGATTAGAAAATCTGACAGCTCCTCAGCAGAACATAGCCCTCTCCATTCAGTCTTCAAGGACATGTTTATAAACCTCTCACAAAGAGACATTCTCTTGTTTTATATAAAACTCATGAGGGAAAATCAACCACTTCTGTACAAATTGAGAGAAAACAAAAGATGGACCTTTGTTATATGACACTTGCTACACTGTGGCCAGCATTGGGATTGAGGCCCACTGTAACAGCAAAATGTTATTTAAATGGCCATTACTACACTCAGAAAAAGTTCCCGAGAGTAATAAATTATCTGTGCCTTGGATCCGTGGCTTCCCTTGGCAAATTTCCCCTGGTCCTTCCAAAAAGTCTCTTGCCTTCTACCACGACAGGGCATTAATAGGTCTCAATGACCATGACCTGCCTCACTGGAAACCTCCACCTGCATTGTTGCCCATAGGCTCCATTTCAGTGCAGTCCTTGGCTATGGAATATGTATGCTTGTATTCAGCCCTATGCCTTCAATCGACCTTGACCCTCTGCCATAGCTAGCCTAGTTCCTGGATGAACCCCCCAGATGTATGCCAAATCTTTTCTCCAGTCCTGCTTCTTGGATGGATGTTGAATCTCACTGATATGAGAGAAGGGGAGAAGGGGAGCCATTTGACAGACAGCCAAATATATGAAGAGATCCTGGGAGCAGGAAAAGCCAGAAAACAGAAATAATCACTCCAATCCATGTAAGTGATTATCATTGTTAACTTTTCATTACTGTAGATATTTTCCTTGAACTCAAATTTTTAGTAGTTATAAAAAAAAATACATAATCTACCCAGAGGCAGCTAATTTTATCTTCCTTCTTCCATAACCTATTTCCAAAATTATACTAGTTCTTTCTATTTCTAATACATGCCATAGATATTTCTTTCCTCACAAGACATTTCTTTTCTTTGAACCACAAGCCATCTATTGTGGAACACATTGAAAAATGCTCCTCTCCAAGAACTCAGTCTGAGTATTTTAAATATGTCTTGCTCTCTGTTACATATAATGTATAAATAAGATTACAGCTGCTCCCTCGCAACTCACAGATGCCTTCATTTTTGAAATTCATGGCAACAACACAAAGGAAAATAACACCCCAATAGTTTACTGTAGCTGCTGCTTTTCAGAATCACTTGCTTGATCACTGACTGCTGTAAAGGTCAGAGATGACAAGTGACAGGTCAGCTGATATGTCGAAAACCAGGACATGTCATAGCAGTAATGTGCACATTAGGAAAAAAAATTATCAGAGCTACTTCATTCTCACGTAACATATTCAGGTCCAAGCAGCCAAGAAAGCCAATGGCATTGTGGCTTGTATCAGCAATAGTGTGGCCAGCAGGACCAGGGCAGTGATCATCCCGCTGTACTGGGCACTGGTGAGGCCACAGCTCGAATCCTGTGTTCAGTTCTAGGCCCACCACTACAAGAAAGACACTGAGGGGCTAGAGAGGGGCCAGAGAAGGGCAACAAAGTTGGCAAAGGGTCTAAAGCTGGTGAAAGGTCCTCTTATGAAGAGCAGCTGAGGGAACTGGGGTTGTTTAGTCTGGAGAGGAGAAGGTTTAAGGGGGACCTCACTGCTCTCTACAACTACCTGAAAGGACGATGTAGTAAGGTGGGGGTCGGTCTCTTCTCCCAAGTAACAAGAGGTAACAGCCTCAAGCTGTGACAGGGGAGGCTTAGATTGGATATTAGGAAAAATTTCTTCAAAGAGAGAGTTGTCAGACATTGGAACAGGCTGCCCAAGGAAATGGTGGAATCACCGCTCCTGGAAGTGCTCACAAACTGTAGATGAGGCCCCCGGTGACATGGTTGAGTGGTAGACTTGGCAGTCCTGGAGTAATGATTGGACTTGATTATCTTAAATGACTTTTCCAACCTAGTTGATTCTATGATTCTATGATTCAGGCTGAATTCTGCAAGATGCTGAGAATGCTTACGCCTCAGTTAACGTAAGTAACGAGAGAATCAACTGGCTCAGGTGCCTACTCAAAGTGAAGCAGATAATCAGGGATACTTTACAGGATGGAACCATCAGACACTTTTGGCTGGTAATAATTAACAAAGTAGTCCAGAGGACTTCAAAATTAAGAAGCAATTTTTCTAATTGTCACTTTGTATTCAAACCTGCCAAAAAAATAATTCAGCTTTGTACCTCTGATATGGTACAAACATCAAAACCAAATCTAAAAACACCATATGGTAAGAAAAATGCATTTTAAAGCGTTCACTTTTGTTTCATAGTGATAGCAATACAGTACTGAACAAGATTGCATCATTTCTTGGTTTCAGAGCAGTTTTAGCTCAGGCTTTTGGCTGACAGTGGATGAGAACCCAAAAATCTCAACACATGACGAGTACAGAATGTACAAATGAATCTTTCCTATAACAGAAAAACAATAGAAGAAAAAGTTTCACATTTCTTATGCATTTCTCATATATTTTGAGA
The DNA here is from genome assembly GCA_032466535.1 of Forpus xanthops. Classification (NCBI taxonomy): domain Eukaryota; kingdom Metazoa; phylum Chordata; class Aves; order Psittaciformes; family Psittacidae; genus Forpus; species Forpus xanthops. Next base: position 27,958 of record JASSUY010042657.1, read on the forward strand.
CGAGCACTTACATAATTTTTCAAACTCACTTATTCATAGGAAATGTAGCCCTGCTTCAGCTGTTCTTAATGCAATTTAATACCTACTGACTCTCCCCAAAGGTAATTTTAAATTGCAGGGAACTAGCAGAGTCTTTTTGGTTGTTTCACTAACCACAGGACTTAGAAACCAATAAGCTATAATGTGCTGTTGGTTTTGGTGCTCTCAGTTTTGACAAAAACCATCTCAACTTAAGCACCAATAGGACAGATTTTATTAAAGCCAGTGGACAGTTATAAATGAATCAAACACAGTGCCTTGCGTAAAGATTATCCAGATCATCAAATAGTAATTAAAACTGCAGTAATGTTAGGCCATCTCTTCCCTTGAGACCGAGCAAGCCTTGTTAATGCAGCCACCTATTCTTTGTCATTTAGAGCAGATTCTGCTTTCTGGAAGAAGGAACTCTTCAAAATGCCAGTTTATTGCTAAGGGAGCAGAGGGAGAGCAGCATCTGCTAACAGTAAATGAGGCTCCCTGTGTTTGACAGTCTCTTAATTTGGATTACAAAGAGAACTTGCAGATATGTCTTCAAATTTTCCACTCTTCATTTTTAAAAGTGATTTCATTCATTTTCCTGGCATCTCAGCATTGGTTAGAATGTGTAAACTCAACAGAATTCAGTTTGGAGGATTCTATTTCTAATGCCTGCAGTTTTGGTGTTGGGCTACACATGGTACATACCTTTATAAATACTGCATTATCAAAAGATGGTTACTGCATTCTGAGAATTTCTAACCCATCTAACCTACCTCATCTGTTATTTAAATTCTGGTAAATGCACTCCAGCCTCTGAATGAATACTTGAAATGTCCGTGTTTCCCTATACCAACCCTTCATAATTCCATTTTAAATGCAATCTTGACCTCAGTTCCCTTTGACACACCCAACTGAGACAGAAACTGGTGTCCTTGCCTTAGGGATGAATGAGACACAAGCGTAAATAGTGTCGAGTTAAGCTTAGAAGAAATTCAAGTGTTTCAGAGCACTGGTTTCATATGCAGCCTATTGGTCAAACTTTATTATTAACTATTTTATTGCACATTACTGAGAGCATTTAAGAAAATAAGGATTTTGTTTTAGAGAGGTAAATAATATGTATTTTATTTTATGTTTTTTAAAAAGTGGATAGTCTTTTGTTCCATTGAGGACAACAAAAAGAGAAAAGGAGAAAAGAAAGGACATGATTTTTTTCTGAATTTTGAGATCAGTCGTATTGAACCTCAATGGGTGGCACAATTTATTGAACGAACACAAGAGTTTTCTTAATTCCCATATTTGACTCATGTAAATATTTGCTTTCCTTTCTCAGGGCACTGGAGAGTACACCCAGGGCACACACTGAACAGCTTTGCAGTCATGCAAGCTGTGTTTGTAAGTGCTGTTTTATTAGCTATGTTTCCCATTCTCAGGGGTGAAAAAGGATGGAGACTGCACATGAATATATTAACATTTCATAGGCCAGAAGTCAGAAGTGTCTTAAAACTCAGGGTCAAAATAGTGACAAACTGATCAGAATCTCTATCAATCAGAACATTCAAACAAAATTCAGATTTATGTAGTCCACAGACAAGACCTCCAAAGAAAAGTAAACCAAATGTACCTAGCTGGGTTGTTACTATTAAAATAAAGCCATCTTAAAGAAAAAAAAAAAGAAAAAAATCAAATTCTCACATTTCTTCATTATATTTTTCTTAATCATAAAACTCCATTACTTCAACCTTAACCAGGGTGTATGTTGTATACTCTGGAATGCAGCCATATATCCCTCAGGTCCATCTGGTAGTTCATAAGAGAATAGCACGAGGTACAAAACTTTTTGCCTTTGGATGAAGTGTATTCAAGCTGAGTAATATTCAAGCTGAACCCAAGCTGATAAATAGACTATATATAGGCATATATGTAAAGAGCCAGTAAAAATAAATAAAAATTTCAATTCTATGGATCAGCTTATTTTTTGTAACAAATAATTCCAAATTTATATAAAGCCTTTGCTAACATATCCCATTAACTTTATGACTTTAAAGAAAGATATACATAAATATGCCAATAATAGAAAACAGTAATAACGAAAATGTGCACTGCAAACTTGTCTGTCAAAATGCTTTTTGAAACAGCAAATTTAGACCACTTATGATAGTGGGGAAGACTCATCCAGATAAAAACTGCACATGTTCAAGTATGCTACTGAGGACTCCCCTTGCACAGACCTTCATTACTGTTAAGGAAGAGCACAAGGCAAGCTGTATGTTTCAACTTGTACCAGTAATAAGTTAGCAGCATGTCTCTATCTGTAGAGCCTTTAGAACATAACACTAACTGGCTAAAACCTGCAATGAGTCCAACAGAAAATTATCCATAGTGTATAATTAATTACTGCAGAAGGAACCTTTCCTGAACATCCCTGCTCTAGGACAGCTGAAATCAGAGATCAATGTCTTTTACAAGTCGCTCACCTCAGTTAAACCATAGGGACTGATCCAAGACCTGAAAAGCTAAAAGCATGGACTGGGAATCTGCTGCTAGTCTGAGTGCTTCAGCAGACTCACACCATCTGTGCATCATTCACATAGACCTCACACTGAGCAATGGATGAAATGTGCTCATGCAGAACCTCGGCTGGGTGTTCAGCAAGAAAGAGCTCATTATTATAAAACACCATTCAAGAGACAAAATAAATAATAAACTTATAACAGTTGCTGGTGGATTCATTCTGTGAATAGAACTCATCATCACAGATCAAATATCTGAATGTAGCTCTCATTTTGGAGGAAGAAACAGTATTTTTATCTCAGTATGACTATCATTTAAAGGCCAAGTCAGTCTACACGGGTTCACTTTGCAGCTCCTGGGACTGTCATAACAGCATGCCTTATGAACATCATGCATGGATTGTTTTTGCAGCAATATATCAGAAAGGAAACAGATTCAGAGACTAGATTTCCTTAGACTGCCTCTATCTGATGTTTCGTTCAATTATGCTATTGCTTGAAAAGGTTATACTGCACAAGATGGCATCTTTTTGCCATAACAGTCATAGTGAAGCTCCAGTGTGTCTGTCATGTCAGAGCTCTTAAACACAGACCCACGTTTTTAATACAGTGTTTATGTAAAAGAGTAGTCTCTTCAATCAGTTTGGAACAGACAAGCATTGCTATAAGGCATGTGTTCTACTCTGAGGTTTTCATTTCTGGGTAGGGCAGAGATCCCTCCCTCCTCTCTCCTGTCCCTAGAGGTATTTTAGGAGCTGGAAATCAGAAGCAGGGTTGCTGTACTTTATTAGATTAAAAGAGCTGTCAATTAGCTTAGTCATGGGTCTCTGCTATGAAAGGTCTACGTAAAAATGGAAGTTGAACATATTTCCATCAAAATGGAATTTTTTACATATTTACTTAGCTCTTCACCTATTTTTGTTGCATGTAGAGGTAACTGTAGGTCGAAATTCGTACACTTTGTTGTCCTGACTAAGACAAAATGGCAACTGATAAATGAAGCTAGTGAGATCAGCTACATCTTCAATATTTATTTTACTACATGGATTTTAAACATCTATTAAGCTGCTCTCTCTTCCTTATATTTTTCTAAAAGTCTATTTGCTCTATAGAAATCACATATTTACACCACAGTAGCTTCATAATGCCTGACTGCACAGAGAGTTAGGGCAAAGTTGCATGAACCTTTTTAAGTTGAAAGAACAATTACATGACTGTATTGTGGGGGATTTTATTTTAAACCACAGCCCTCATAAAATTAAAAGGCATATACTAATCCATGTCTTTGTTGAGAGACATTTAAAGAAGAACATTGGACATGTGGTACTTCTTTAACAAAGATTTTTCTGTTTATCCTCTTTTCCTGCTTTCAAGCCTGAAGTTGTTGTATATACAACACCTTCTTATAAATATTCTCTTTGCTCTTCTAGGGAAAAAAGAAATCTGTTAAATCATATTATCAAACAGTACCTTTTTCAGCTGGGCAACTACAGCAGCAATAAGATCAAGCTGTAGCCTCTTGTTTCTTGCATAAAAATGGGAGTGGGGGGTGGGGAGTGGTTTCAAAGTACTTTTAACCTGCTTGAACTGTAAATTAAATGTTGTTAGGCATGTTTCTCAGCAAATGTAAATCAATGTAATCCAGTGAAGCCAGTGGAGCTTTGCCAGTTTTCAACCAGCAAAGTATTTTGTCATCTCAAATCATGACATTCTGCCTTGTTGAAACAATCTTTGCATTACTGTAATGAGGATATTACATTGGTATTAAATCCAAGATGGTGTTCTCCCCGATCTCGCCTAAATTCCTAGCAAGGTCCAAAAAAGCAGTATGTAAAAATAAACCTTAAAACTATTTTTGAAAGACTACTTTGAGACCATTCCAGATAGCTAAAATTAGGCTTGAAGGATACAAGGAAGAACTACACTTTAAATGCAACCAATCTTATTGATAACAGAACTTACATTTTGATGTTACTAGTATTCGTGTTGATTCATACCATCAAAGTAGTAATTTACCACAACAAATTCAGAAGAAGAATGATCTGGATTTAAAGCTCTGAATGGAAAAAATGAAAGTCTGAGCTCAGTTTTTAGTTGGATTAGGATTCTCTCTGTATGCACATCTATAAATCAAGGATCATGCTTCTTCTGTGCACCTTAATAAACCTCAGCTCTCTCCTGCCTATCCATCTCCTACACTTACCATTTTGTCTGTTCTTTCTACTGCAGTTATACTAGCTTGTTTAGTTAAGGCCCTGGATAAGCGTAACCTCAATGCAGAACTCCTAATTTAATAGCATCCAAGCTTTCTTTAGCCATTTTGCTTACTACAGGCATTACATTGCTGTCACAACTGGTAATAAGAGAAAAGGTGTGTGAAGTGTCTGTTGCCACTTAGATTCCTGGAAGGCATGCTAAGGCACATGATAAACAAGGTACTTGGTGACAGCCAGCATGGCTTCAATAAGGGAAAATCCTGCCTCACCAATCTGGTGTCCTTCTATGATGGGGCTACGGAACTGATGGACAGGGGTAGAGCAGTTGACGTCATCTGCCTGGACTTGTGCAAAGTGTTTGACAGTGTTCCTCATGACATCCTTGTCTCTAAATTGGAGAGACATCAATTTGACAGATGGATCACTTGGTGGATAAAGAACTGGCTGTGTGGCTGCACTCAAAGAGTTGTGCTCAATGGCTTAGTGTCCAACTGGAGACCAGTAATGAGTGGTGTCCCTCAGGGATCGATGTTGGGACTGGTCTTGTTCAACATCTTTGTCAGTGACATGGACGGTGGGATTGAGTGCGCTCACAGCAAGTTTGCTGATGACACCAAGCTGGGTGCTTTGGTTGATATATTGGAGGGAAGGAATGCCATCCAGAGGGACCCTGACATGCTTTTGAGGTAGGCTGATGCCAACCTGATGAAGTTTAACCATGCCAAGTGCCAGGTCCTACAGCTGGGTGGGAGCAATACCAGGCACAGCTACAGACTGGGCAGAGAAGAGATTCAGAGCAGCCCTGTGGAGAAGGACTTGGGGGTGCTGGTTGACGAGAAACTTAACATGAGCCAGCTTCAGTGTGCACTCACACTTAATTAGTGCGCATACTAATTCACTCCAGCTGACAACACAGTAATTGTATTACTTTGAGAGCTACCTTGGTCACTTTAAATGTCCTCATAGAAGACTTAATTGTATGAAGCAAACACAGATTGCAATTCAAGTCCTGTTGATTCAGAACTGATACAGATTTCCTTCCCTCAGTCCACGGAGAGGGTGACTAGGCTGTGAAATGGTTATCATCTGTTGCTATGAGCTTTAACCTCACCACTTTTACCAAATTAAAATTGATTTTCCCTAGAAAGAGGAAAGACATTACTTCTACCAAAAATCCGTCTGACCAAAGTACACATTTGGGTATTACAGCTGTTCACTGAAAATCACAGAATCATAGAATCATAGAATAGTTAGGGATGAAAAGGACCTTAAGATCTTCTAGCTCCAATCATGTCTACTATTTTATAATAGGATTGCTCTCCTCCTTTTTATATTAATCATTCTGTTTTTGGAAGGACAAAGGTCAGAAAAAGCAAACAAATGTAATTTATTCTTTTAAGTTTTCCAAAAACATGAATACTACAGACCTGGTCCAAAAAGTTTGAATTAGTAGTAAGTCAGAAAAAAAGCTGATAATTGAGTCTTTTTAAAGCTTGAGCAACTGAAGGCAAGTTCTGTGAATAAAAGTAATAAGCATGCAAGCATGCTGGTTTTAATGTCTTGTAGTCTCCAATTCTGCAAGATTGCATTTTGTTTCAGAGATCAGACTAATAAGCAGCAAGTAGAAAAGAAGGCATGCAATTAAAAATGAAGAAGTGACAATAGCCAGTAGACGAGGAGAGAGGGAGAGATTGCATGGCTCACATCTTGCAGGTCTTTGCATTCTCCCTTGCAGACAAGAGAGCTAATTCAAACTTTGTGGTTAAAGGAAGAAATCATACATTTTAGGTCAAATAAATGGCTTTGATATGAAGTGATATTTTGCATGGAAACACTACCTTTCATTCTTTTAATCCTAGCATTACAAGCACATACTGACTAACTTGTGGATACCCTCTAAGATACCACTGTACCTTTTAAGTATGGCGGGGGGTTGGAACTAGATGATCTTAAGGTCCTTTCCAACCCTAACTATTCTATGATTCTATGATCCTACGTGTGCTGCAAATTTTGGCTTTAAAAAAGAAACACACATACAGTATTCCTAAACTAATGGGATTTCTTTTCACTGTGACTGTCACTGTGGTATACTTTAAGTGATGCTGGTAGCACTACATATTATTATGTTTGCCCAACAGTTCTTATTCTAAGACTGTTTTAGCAGCTTGTAAATTTGCTGAACATTAACTACATAAACTAGCATTTTCCTCAGGGGAAAAAAAAACAACAAAACCACAACAGTGACAGCATCAATCTCTTGGCTTTTTGTTATCTATTTTACTGTGTGGTGTTTGCATGGAAATGCCAGGCAAAATGGGTGAGGCATTAACTCACTGCTTTGCTAGAGACAGAAATACCAACTCATCTCCCTTTGAAATAACCTACCGCACCTGCACTGTCGATCAAAATGCAATATATGTATTCAAAGATATACTTTTTATTCCATTGTGTTTAGTGAATTTTAGCCTGAAAAGTACCAGCAGGCCACTGCAGAGATTTTATCTGCTAAATCCACACACAGGAGTATTCCAGCCCAGAGAACATCATTCCTAGAGAGCATCACACCTCCTCTGCAGCTGAAGCTCAGACTTGCTGTGATCTCTCACCCTTGTGGTCTAAGTAGTGGGGAAAAAGGAGATGAAAACTTAATGAAGACTAAAGGACAAGAGACTGGCATATACAAGCAGGAAATAACAGACTGGAAAATAGCAGTAAAAGAGTACGGAGAAAAAAAGACTGGAAGGGGAGGAGAAACAGTAAAAGATTACAGGGGAAAGCCTCAGCAGTCTTATGTTTTATGTTATTCATGTCCATGCAGCCCCTCCTCCTACAGGACAGTGTTAATCCCATGTTAAACTAAAGATCGTACAATGTAAATGTGGACATCTGTGCTAGTCATATAACCTTCATTTATAGTCAGTAAAGATAAAAGTGTCCTTCTGGAGCAGGATTCACATGAGATGTGGGTGTCTGGGTAAAAAGCCCTTAAGGTCAACCTTAATATACAGTGTTAAATCTGAGAAACTTCACCCCTGATTTTTCTGTGTGTTTCTTGTTGGTTTTGAAACACAGCTACTGTTCATTTCATGGATCATTTGGGGAGAATATGACTTCTAAAAACCAAATCTCAAAGCATCATGTTTGGCTTCCAAGCACTAAGGGCTTTCGTTGATAGACAGAATAACTTCTTTTCCTGATACAATACCAATATTTCCTGTCATTATACAGTCCTACATCAATCCCGAGAACTACTGGTTCAGAGAAGGAGCAAAGGGACTTGTGCAGGGATCGGGAGAGGGAACTCACTGATCACAAGGCTGAATATTACATCTTGATACATATATACAAATTTCTATAGGCAGAATAATCCTGACATGTTTCTGAATTGCAACTTCAGTTTTCTGCAGTATCAGGTGTGGTCTTACCTTCTATGAATGGAATATAGCATAAAAGGGCTTTTTAATGACAGAAGAATTGTAAGTTCTTCCCTAAAACACACTTTGGTTTAAATTTGAACAGTTGAATAAAAGTAGTTTTCATTCTTATTTACATCTCTTTGAACCAGAAGTTGCTTATTTCAGGAAATATGTGTCAGAAAAATAGTCTCCCTTGTTAATAGAGAGTAGAATTTTCCACTGGAGCGAACGGTTGCTTCCTGGATACTGTATTTGACAAACGCATCACATAAAAACATTTGCTTCAGGTGGAAGGGTAGCAACAATGGTAAGCTGACTAAATATTAGCCATGAGAAAGTCCTGCAACATTAAGAGAGTGAATTGACAGATGTCTGTGTTATTCATCTCCCTCTCATTAAACACTGCAGAATTCATTTCACTTCCTAGTTGCTGCAGCCTAAGGGTCATTTTCTTACTCACCTCAGCAAGCTGGTCCACTCCACTTGCAGTTCGTGCTAATGTTACGAGATCTTCTTGCATCTTATCTACCCATGATTTTATCCTATAGAATCCAAAAAGAAAAGAGAGACATCCAATCAGATCACTAGCAAATGGAACTTGCATAGGATTACAGCACAAGAAAAAGGTATAAAATCAGAATGAATTTAAAAAAGTAAAGAAAAAGTTTCAAACTGAAGTCATTTCACTGCTCTCACGCATCACTGAGCAACTGTAATTGATCTAGTTCAAGTTCTAACTTGTTGAGCGTTCTCAATATACTCAACAAAGACTGACTGCTAGTCCAGATGGCAGAATGCTAAGTTATGATTCCAAAATTTTGAAAAGAAGCCCTATATTGATTGAACAACCACATATGCCAAATCAATAATGCAAAAGGAGACCTCGTCATATCTTTTGTGACTATCTAGATTTCCATGAACCTTTTTCTTTAGCTTGCAGATATTTTTTTTCTAATTTGGGCTAAACTTTAAAAAACTCTTTTAAAAAGACTGCAAAATCAAAGCTTCTAAACAAAATAGTTATTAAGTCTAGACAGGAGGAGTTCCACTGTGTAAAACATTCCCCAGATTCTCCATGAGGAAAAAGGGTGTGTGGAAAATTGCAAAGTTGTAGGAAAAAAAAAAATGTAGCATGCAATGTAAAATATGCTTATTAAGACAAACCCTTTGGCAACTAACAAGGACAGATGGCTACTATAACAGCTGCTAAGAATTCAATCATTTCATATCTGATTACTAATATAATGCTAAAATATTAGTGAGAGTAAATCACTTCACTAGCAACATAGCCTTTTAATGGGAAAAGATATAAGCGTGTATTGAAAGAAGAGTTCAAGTAAATATTTTCAATGGAAATCTTCCTGACATACCCCTGAGGGACAACCCTCCTCCCCCCTTGCATATCATGGTATAAAAGGAGGGTTTACTTCAAAATGGGTGTACCACTGAACTGAATATATCCCCCACTCGCTTGACAAATCCTGAGAGTCAGAGTGGTAGCAGAATGAGTAAAAAGACGGGAGACTCCATGACTTTGTCCTCCAGTGCCCCACTAGAACTCTGCGCCAGAGCTTAACATCTCATTAAATGCTTACAAAACAAAGCATAAGAGAAAGGTCTCCAGACAGACACAGCATTTGAATAGGTGTCTAAAGGCTCTTTTATCCACTATAACTGAGCAGCCCTTTCCTGAAATTTTTAATATGTCTTATCCTTTGTGTTATTTGACCAGTATTCAGGCTATTTTACCATTTTTTTTGCTACACCATTACAGTCATTTTGATACTTATCTCCAAGCCAAATAGCAAGCAGGCCCCTTTCACGTTAGTGGTCATGCTTTCCCATAGGGGTTCAACAGAGCCTAATAAGTGCAACAGGTCAAGAGCCATGGTCCATATTTGCTTTCTCCTTTTGCACAGTATCACCAAGAGTACTCTTACCACCTATTTCTTTGCTCATACACATCCTGCATCTCTAACATGGCCACATGAAAGTGATACATGTTGGGATTTAGAGACCAATTATATTTTTATTTACTATTACAATTGATTCCATCATAGTTTTAATGCTCCCAAACCTTCACTACTATACTTTGGTTTCCAAACTCTGATTAAAAAAAAGCCCTAACTTCCTTGCTTAAATCTCCTCAATATACAAAGCCCTCATATTGTATAAATGCTTAGTTCTGTACAGAAATCAGACTGTTGTAAATTGCCTCTTATGGTGCATTATGTTTACTTCTGCTATTAAAACCATCATGTGTATCTGTGAGAACAGTACCAACTCATAAGAACAGGTATGAAAAAAAGAAAACTGCTATCGTCTTCCATTTTTCAATGGTTTCTATTTTTCTGCATGAAAGAATGAGGTATATGAAAGGTGAAAAAGTGAAACCCATTATCCAAAAGTGTTTTCAAAAGCATAAAATAAATAATTGAACATGCGGAGATTTTTAAATGATCCATTTCAGTTACAAAAATTCTGAGTGTTATTTCTAAGAGGAATTGATAGAAAAAATTAGGAAGGATTGATTTTTAAATTGACTTTTTCCATTTCCATCTGCTTCATGTTTTTGCTGGATGTATTCATCTCTGTCCTAAAAAGAAATTGGAATGGTGAGAACATGTATTAGTTAGTTAAACTTCAAATTGCAGAAGTTACCCTTAAAAATTTGATTTATTCCTAATATCACATGTAAATGAAATATGGATCGTTTTCCTTTTTAACGTGCAAAAATAATCTTGATTTTTCAATAAATCCTTCCTGTATATTTTCTAGGATTCCTGTCTCCATGCAATTAGCCCACACCTTGACTTTTGTAGTTAGTCACCTATAATTGTTTTTGCTTTTTTTTTTTTTTTCTGTATTAATTTGCAAATGAGCTAGGCTTCTGCTTCCCATGGAAGCATCTGACCCATCTGTCCTCAGCCAGGTGAGCTGAACCACCTCCCTTCTACATTGCTTCTAGAAAAACTTTGATTCCTAGTCCAGGTTTTCCAGCATAGCTAGGCTAACTTTTAGGCAGGTTAGGGTAGATAATACCAGTTTCTAAACTGGTTGGAAATGACGTTAAATCTCATCCAGTTCCATCTCCCTGCCATAGGCAGAGATACCTTCCATTAGACCAGATTGCTCAAAGCTCTGTTCAGCCTGGCCTTGAACACTGCCAGGGATGGGGCAGCCCCATCTTCCCAGGACAACCTGTGTCAGAGCCTCACCACCCTCACAGTAAAGAATTTCTTCCTCATATCTAATCTAAATCTGCCCTCTTCAGTTTAAATCCATTTTCCCTTGTCCTGCCACTACAAGACCTCATAAAAAGTCCCTCTTCAGCTTTCTTGCAGTCACCCTTCGGGCACAGGAAATTTTCCCTGCAGCCTTCTCCTCCAGCCTGAACAGCCCTAACTCTCAGCGTGTCTTCGCAGGAGAGATGGAGAAATCTATCTTCAATCTAATTTAATGGCAATTCCCTCCCCAATTGTAACTTAAATTCAAATAATGATGATTCTTCCAGTACTGACGCTATATTTTCCTTAAAAGATAATTTTGTTGCATATCCAGCTTAGCCTATTACACCTGTAGGTGAAACTGTCCTTTTCTTACTTGCCTCTACAACAGGGATTCAACATAATAAAAAGTGGTAACTTTGGAAGGGTTTTTCTAGATTATTATCCAAAGTACAAAGGATAAAAAAATGCATTCTAGAACTCTGAGGCAGTTCAGTATAATTCCTCTAACCTTCCCCACAAGAACTTAAATAACATCATTAACATTTTTTAAGTGCTGACGTCAGTATTCCTGCATCCCATCTTTTCACTGGAAAAAAGCATACAATTGACATATTTCATGCTCCTCCTAGACAATCTTTTCCAGGAATGGACACAATCACATCTTATAACTTTCATGTGAAAATGTGACAGATTGTTCAACGCAAAGGAATCGTATTATCTGCTTGTATTTTTTAAAATTACCCTGTGTCTTCAGAAAAATGAAACAAGAACCTTTAGGCACTGAAATGCTTGTCTGGTGCTCCTTTTAGCTGAAGCCTACAGTGCAATATCTGCCTGACAGCTGCTCATGGTCAGAGTTTATTTAACGATTGGAAAGCTGTCACAGCAAATGCGAGCTCCCATGACTTAAAAAAACAGCAGTCATTTCTTCCTGCAAAGGGCACCAACAGAAAGCCTGTACAAAAGCTGAGCTTCTTTCTATTTTAGTTAGGTATGAACGTTGCAATGGATGTTCCACTGAAAGGTGATTACATTTTGCAGTAAAAATGTTTTTAACCCCCTTCTCCCTAGGTTTTCCCCATATCAAGCAACGACTAAACAGAAGGGGTGTGCACGTGCCTTTCCACAGCAGCTTCTATGTGAATGATGAAGTGGGACTGTCTGATTAAAGACAAACAGACACGGGTCATTTGCTGGGGAATCAGAAGTTACAACCATGCTGCTTCTGGCTGGGTTATGATGAGATTGATGAGGAAACAGCCAGAACACTACAAAGTCATCCATCCACATTAGAGTATTTGCCAACTTAGCACAAGAGCAATTTTGACAGCACAGAAAGCAATTTTATTTAATTAGTTACTTAAATTAGTTTTCTTTCCCCCCCCCCCGTATTCTAGAC